>PVIJ01005038.1:80197-109138 GCA_004024925.1 Scalopus aquaticus
GGAAGGAGCCGGAGGGAGGGAAGGGAAAGAGCACAAAATGGAATAGAAAAGAACACAAGGGACCATGGAGATGGATCACGGGTGAATTGGTGGTGGGCTACCCAAGGGGAATGCAAAATGTAAAAGACATAAATAACAATAAAAATATATATTATAAAAAAAAAATAAAAAAATAAAACAAAACAAAACAAAACAAAAAAGAAAACAACTGCCTGGCCAAAACCACGTTTCTCAGCTTTCGTTTTTCCCAAGTGGTGCTTTGTGACTAGTGCCTAACCATGAAAAGTGAGCACAACTCTGTGGGTCTCTCAGGAACCAAGTGGTTGTTCTCTCCGCACACTATCTTTCCTTTCGTGGGTAGAGAAGAAACACTGCAGGATGGTTGTGTCAAAGATGGTGGGAATGTGACTCTTAGAAAAACACAAGTGGAGAGAAACTGTCCATCAATTACAAGCACTCTAGTGCTCTTTTATAAGAGTCTGAATAATATCATTACGTTGAGTCCCTGCAATTTTGTAGTTTATATGCTAGCAGCTAGCATTACCCTACAGAAGATATTACTATAAGTGATTAGCTGTTGTAGCCAATATTGGCAGTCTCCAACTGTATTGCACTGGGAAGTACCATTTTAAAACATGCTGGCCTTGACTTCGAGCTGCCAGCATCTGCATCTCTTTGCATAGAAACATAGCTTTTTGTGTCCAAGTTTGTAGCAGGCTAACAGATAGAGAAAGGTGATGCCCCAGAATACCTCCCCAGTCACTGTGGAAATCAGTTTCTAAGCATTTATAAGTTTGTTGGTGTAAATTGATCATACAAATATCATTTTACTGTACACCAAATTTCATGTTCCTCCTCCTATGGGTGGAATTAA
Organism: Scalopus aquaticus; assembly: GCA_004024925.1. Taxonomy (NCBI): domain Eukaryota; kingdom Metazoa; phylum Chordata; class Mammalia; order Eulipotyphla; family Talpidae; genus Scalopus; species Scalopus aquaticus. The sequence continues at coordinate 81,072 of PVIJ01005038.1, forward strand.
TGCTGCATTTACCCCCTAGGCAAAATATTGCAGAGGACTCCAAGTTCCCAGGGAGCAAAGGCAACAGAGTAGATAGAGGACCCGCGGGTGAAAGAGGACTTCACCAAGTTGAAGTAAGCCGCTCACTATTCAGAATTACATCACTCTTAAGTGAAGGTGACAAAATTATGCATGGGTAAGCCTCTGAAATGTTAGGAGTTTATTTGATTGTAGTAGTAATCCATTAATGAATATCAACATAAACAAGAGATTGTGTTCAAGAACAAGTACCAGTAATGAGCCAGAAAAGCAGGAGCCACAGTCATCAAACACTGGGGCAAAAATGAAGAACCATATTATGAAGAGAAGAGTGGGTTAGAATCACAGGAGAGAGGGCCTCCCTGGAGGTGCAGCGGTTGAGTGCTGCGCTGTGGAGCTGTCAGCAGCACGGGAAGCGAGTTCGAAGCACAGCCGGGGTGAATCCCACATTGTGCGGCAGACCTCTCCTGCCTCACCCGCTGCTCCCCTCAGCAGTGTATTTCTGATCTGCCTGTTCTGCTCCCCACTCCGTCTCTGGTGAACCCTCTCGCTGCCCCACGCCTCTGGCCTGAACCCCAGCTTGTATGTATAAACAGATAAATCTTTAAAAAAAAAAAAAAGAATCACAGGGTAGAACAAGAAACAGAAATAGATTTGGACAATGACAGAGAGGGGAACCACGTGTGTGATATCACCCAGTTGTGTCAATAACTTGGTTTTGGTAAAGTAGTCAGACTGGTATCTTGCCTTTGTGTGTGAAATTTCCAAAAAAGATTGTTAGAAAGAAAATGACAAGTTTATGTCATTCCATCAACTCCTCAAAAATGATTTGGCATTATAGATTTTCAATAAAAACTTAAAAGGTCAAAATATTCCCTTTGAGATCATTAAGCCTAAACTGCTGCTTTGTATAGGGATCTTTTCTGTGATACTATCAAAGATTAGGGACAGTCTCACTTGCAGCTTTCTAGTAATTAGAGGACAAACTACCTCATGAAGCATTCCCTTACATGGTTGGCTGGGACTAATTGCTAAAGATTACTGAGTGTTCACTTATTTTGATGGTGTGACTTCCCATTGTTCTTTTGACCTCCTGTTCTCCTCTGGTAAATTCTCTTCTTCAGGCTTCTAAAGGTTGGTATTCTTCAGTAATCTACCACGCTGCCAATGTTCTTTTCACATCATGCTATCGCCTTCTTGAGTGAGCTTAGGTTCTCACTGCAGACCATGTACTGTTGATATCAAATAATAGGCCCTGTTTAGATGTTTCTTCTAAAATTCACATTCGTCTTATTTGCCCACTGACATCTCTGAGCTTCTACACCACAAAGAGTGGAAATATGCTATAGGCACCTAAATCCCAGCATATCCAACTGAATTCCTCATTAACTACTGAAAAATTTTTACCTTCAGGGCACCTTGTCTCATTGGACAGTTTATACTTCTACATAGTTCATGAATTCAAGCAATTTTCTCTAACACCACTGGTAATATTTTAATTTAGGCCAGAGTTGTCTCTTGCCTAGATTACTATAAATTTTTCAAAAATGTTCTTTATTTTCCATTCTTACTTTTCTACAATCTATAGTTCAGGTAGCTGGCATGATGATATTTCTAATTGAAGTCTGCCCATATCACTCTCCTGCTAAAAACCCTTCAAAGGCTTTAAGAATAAAGCAGAAATCATTAAGATGACATATATTCTGTAATGACTCTGCTTACCTCCAGACTTATCACTTACACTGTCCACTTGTAATCTGCAATTACAGACTTCTCTTGATTTCTCAAGAACTCAAATATATAGTTTTTTTCTTTCTCTTCCTATAATACTGTCCCTTCCTTGCTTACCTTTGTTAATTTAACTACTATTCATTCTTTAAATTTGACTTAAATGTACCTTCTTCTCAGAAGAATTTCCTGACTATTCTATCCACCACCCTTCCAAAAAAATCTTGGATTATTTGTGTCTTCAGATGCTTTGTAGTTTCCATATTACAATAATTGTGTGTATGTATTGTTAACAAAGTAAGATAGTATAATAATATTACAAATAAACTATATTTCCTTCATTTAACAATATATTATGGACAAGCTTTCATGTCAGTATATACATAATATCCTCATTTTTCTATATATGTATAACATTCCATTTAATTATTTACAAAATATATTTAACCATTCCCCTACTGGTTTATATACAGTAGTCAATGCTTCTTGGAAAATGAGGTTTTTAATTAGGAGATAATTAATTTATGAAAATTTTCTAATACTGCAATATATGTCAACTTCAAATATATATTATGTCTTAACTAACATTTTTGACTTCCCAAAGGACATGTGAAATCTTGAGTCCACTCTATCTTCTCATATCTGTATTTCAGTCATCTGTAGTTTCCTAAAGATTTCCTTGAATCTGGAATTAGCCTCCCATAACCCAGTCCTAGTTAACTTTCTACTGTACCTTCCTGGATCTCTGTGACAAGGTTAAACAAGCTCCAGGTATTAGGCTTATTTATGAAGAATAGAATGGTGCAAGCACCACACAGAAATTTATTATTGGCAGGCAAATAGAATGTCTTTTTTCCTCCCTATCTCTCTGTATTTTGTATTTAAGGCACTTGTCATCTATTTGGGAAGCTGTTGGATATATAGTTATGTATGAAATCATCCTACAGGAAATTAAAAATATGGCAAAGAACTCAAAGTCATGATGAAAGAAAAGTGTACTTTAAGTCCAAGTAGTCAGGAAAGGTCTCATGGTATATCTGAGAAAGGAAAAATGGTGTTTAGCACAAAAAAGAAAGGATTATTTGGGCTTCAGTAACTGCCATTAAACAACTGAAAATGTTCTCAGAGTTTGTTAGCTTCAGGCAATCAGTTTTTCCCCCCTTGTTGTTATTATCAGTTTGCTTAATCTCAGTGAAACTTCTAAGAAATATGCCACGGAATGATGACTGTGTATTTTTCAAATTATGAATACAAATCATTACAAGGCATTGGGTTCTATCATAATTTATACATTTACCTTGAAAAGGTACAAAGTGAATTGTATTAAAAATGACACCTGATGAAATAACTAAACTATATCCTATTTGACTATCTTCATGGTTCAATTCTTAGGCAAAATGAGTTCTTCTATTCTTCCCTTCTTAATTCTGATCATCTATGAGGGAATTTCTAGGCAAAAGTTTCATGATTGTTAAGAGTAGGTATCTTTCTTAACTTAGAATCAATAAAGAAAGGAGGAAAATTATTTTGATCAGAGTTTGGTTGGAAAATTCTTCTTCAACATCTAGAGTACCTACCCAAATTGCTTAAGCATCTTACCTTACTAGATCAGGGATCCCAGAGAGAATTGGATTTTATATTATATCACTTTTATGGACCCTTTGCTTTGAGTTCTAAGAATCACTCAAATAGAACCACAATAATCTGAATGTTTCAGTTAAATTACCTAATTTAATCATTTGCATTATATATAGTTTCAGATAATTAATCACAGTCCCTGGAGACCACACTTTGCACTATATCAACTTGGTTTCTTCAATATTTCACTTAGCTCTTCTATAGTTTTTAAAGCAATCCTATCTAACTTCCATGTAAGAACTTATAAACATATTTTTCTGGATTAAACTTTAATTTATGATCAATGAACATCACAAGCAAGTAATTGACTAAATGTCCTAGGTGCATATTACTGAGAAAGCAGACTTGAATAGTCCTAGGACAGATGCTGAGTATCCTACTTCTTCTGCCAAATAACGGAAAATAATGAATCTGTTCTGAAAGGTAGACCCACGGGTAAGCTGCAAGGCATGCTTCCTAAGGGTTAATCTCAAATGAATACAAAGATACACTCAGCCTCCAACAAGAAGTGTGTGCGTTTAGCCTCATGTAGGCACACTCCGGTCTTCAGAAAGGTGAAACTGGGCTGAGAGGATGTCATGCACCACTGTTTGAGCAGGATGGAAGGCAAGACGGGTCTTTTCAAGTATGTGCTGAAAGCCTGAAGGAAGAATAGCAACGTCCTTGGAGCCTTCCAAGGAGAGGCAAGCCTGGCTGAATAATCAGTGTGCAGAAACCCAAACCCTGCAACTTATCAGGCAAAGGGACATGAAGGCTAGAGTTGCTGTGATGATGCAAATGAAGGGCAAAATGGTACAAATTTCTGTCTCCCAGAAGGTGTAATTAGAGAGCGAAGGTAGAAAAACAGCTATCTCTAGAAGTGCAGAGCAGATGCTTATGCAGACTTCCTCGGGCCTGGGTTAACAGTTAAAAGATATTGACGATTTTCATTTCTCGCCTTCATTTTATATAAAAGTTTACCTGCGTTCCAATTGATAATACTAATAACAGATCACAAAATAGACACAGCACAATGTTAATGCTGAAGCCATGCACACAAAGCACTTAAAACATCTGAGCCAAAGGAAACCTGGGCCAAATGTGAAAAACATATCTATGATAATCAATCTAAAATTATGCACATAAAGTCTCAGTCTAAATCATGTGAACTATTTGACGTTCATTCTAGTCATAAGAAATGCCAAGTTCTTTCTAAACACTTTGGTTTGTTAATACAAAAGTATATTTTATTTCTATTCCACTCCCTTTTAAATGATATTTGTGTCCTATAGCATTTATGAACTGTCATGAATAGTGCATATACAATGCCCACTTTTGGGGCAGTGTTATGGTGTTTCTCCTGGCGACTGGAGGTTAAGTAGTTTCCATGTAGAGCCTATGTGGCCTTCACTGTGCAAGGATACCAGTATGTGAGTATTTTTTTCATGTACAAAGGCAAAGAACATTTCTGCTATTTATGAGTCTGCATTAGCCCATAAAACTCTTAATTTAGTCTAGTGTTGGTGGTTAGATGGTCTTATCTCCTTTTGATATGCTTAAGTTGCCTTCAGTTTTCTTCATGTTAGATGATGGTTTTTCTCTTTATACACTTGGCTAATTAAAATAGCAAATCTTCAAGCCGTCTTTTTGGGATGCCTTCTTATCATTCTAAACTAATTAAACTGGAGGGAAAAAATAAGAACCTGCTACAACCTAGTAGCAAATCTTCAAGCATCAACTATATTTAGTATCCTTTATAAAATTAAAATATTTTATCTTGGACAACTCTGTTCTTCAATGGCTAATATGTTGTTCTCTGGGATACTCAATCTTTTTCTATTCTGTCCAAGTGGAGAAACTTCTGTGCCTCTTCTACCAAGTGGACCCCAGGAAGAACAGAATACATTTTGTAGGAATCCCATAGACTGGAATTATCCCCAACTCCAGTGGCTACCTGCAGAAAAGCTGAATGCAATGAAAGCCGGAATGACCAATAGACAACATTTCCAAAAAGGCATATTTTAGACTGAGTCTCAAAGACAGTCAGATTTTATAAAAATGTGAAGAGTCGTTATCTGATGGAACTGTCATCCTTTCATTCTGACTGTGGAGAATGGAGCTGCTTTAATGGTGACGATTCATGTACATTTTTATTTGCCTGGAACATTTTAAATATGACCTGATATAACTTCTCAAGTTTCATTCCAAACATTTGATACTGTAATGTTCAACAACTTTGAAAACATTTTTTTTACTCTCTGGAACCTCAAATTACAATTCCATTCCACATGAATAGAGAGATGAGGCTAATCTAGGTATCAGATATATTATTAAGGAATTTTTCTCTTTGAATAACATATAATATTTGATCTATATCTTAATTTATATCAAATTGTACTTTTTTAGAGAACCTTCCTAATGAATATTCTAAATTAACCAGACTGAGCTGCAGTTTCCCTCAGTTTTATTTTCAAAGAGTTTAAGATCAAGCACAGTGAATGTAGAAAATAAAGCTTAACTAAATAGTTTGAGATTAAGTAAATTAATTGCTGGCTTTAAAATTCAATGAACAACTAATTTCTTTACTGTATAATTTGTTCCATGCGACAGTCAGAGCAGAATCCATAAGGAGTTAATTTTCAAAGATTTTAGTGCCTAGAGCATCTCGGAGTTAAATGATTAGTATAAGACACATTGAGTAGGAGAATGAGCAGAGTGATGGATCACCATCTGAGGACATTTGAATAGAGGAAAGTAGAAAACTAAAAAAGCTAAAACAAAGGTGGCCTGATAGATTTTAGTTGAGGTACCCTTAGAATCTCTAAACTCAGTCAGTCTGAGACTGCTCAGGAGAATGTTTAGCATCACTCAATGAGTTCCAATGATAAAATCTACCTTCCTTCAACTCAGAGCTACTGATTTAGGGCCTCCCTGGTGGTGCAATGGGTTAAGTCTCAGCACTATGAAGGTGCCCACAGCCACTACCACATGAGTTAGCTTCCCCTGCCAGGGAGCTTCCCACATGGCACAGCAGACCTCTCCTTCTCACCTGCTGCTCCCCTCAGCAGTGTATTTCAGTCAGTCTGCCTGTTCTGCTCCCCAAGTTGTCTCTGGTGAATCCTATCACTACCACCCCCCACACCTCTGGCCTACACACCAGTTGTATGCATAAATAAATAAATCTTTTAAAAAAATGTCATTTTTTAAAAAAAGCTACTGATTTAATTAGGTTTGAAAATACAAAAAAAAAATCACTTTTATTGATTACTGTATGCATCAGTAATTATCCCAAGAGCTATATATGTATTAACTCACTTAAGCCAAAAAATACCCCAGTGAGTTAAGCACTTTTATTAATCCACTTCATAGACAAAGAAGCTGAGGCATAGAGAGGTCAATGACTCATGAAAAATCACACAATTTACAGATATGACCCCAGGAAGGCTTGCTTTAGAACTCACATTTAAATATGTACCAGAGTACCTATCTAAGAAGATATTATCATTATTTTATTTAGTAACTATAGAATCATTCCTTTCCACTTAGTCTATAATTTTTTGGAAGTAGCAAAACATTTAAGGCCATCGATCCTTAAAACCCTTTAGGGGAATAGTTTTAGCTGAATAATTTGTCAGACATGCTGCTAAAATTCATTTTTTGAAACTTAAACCATGATGTTTATATTATAGAAAACATATACTTAGAATGAATAGACAAAAATCATTCCAATTACCATGTCATTTGAAAAATGTCTAATATCCACCAACAGACAACTCAAAATTGCAATACTAAACAATTCTTCATTGTACTTGAACAGAGAATGTCACAATTTTTTGTTGGAAGTGAGAGTAATAAGGAAACATTGTTAAGACAGGCCTATTTGAAATTTCTTCATATGCACAGTGGACACTCAGTAAGTAGTTGTTGAAAGGTTAAGTCTGCATGGAAGCAGTCTAAATTTCCATCAATAGACTATTGGATCAGGAAGATGTGGTGTTTCATACTATGGAATATTACTAACTATAGGAAATATGAAATGTAGTCATTTTCAGCAAAATGGAGGAAGTTTGAGATAATTATGTCTAGTAAAGCAAATCAGAACAATAAAAACAAATACTGGACATAAAAAAAAAGAGAGTCTAAAATGAACTAGCTTTTACATGCCATCTGGAGAAACGGCAGGAAGTTCTGCTGGTGAAACTTGGCATTTGTAATCAATGCATGCCATTTCCTCTGAATTCCAGGAAATATACTCTGAAAACAATCATCAATTAAGTGTTTTTCTTTACTTTTACTTGATTTTGACGTTATAAGCAATCAGCTCCCCTATAAAATGCTATTACTTTACAGTTATAGGTAAAGTACTATGCTACTGATTTCATAATATGTTTCTGAAGAACTCTCTACTTTTGAAAATGATTGTGCTTTAGGAAGAGCCCTGAGCCCATTACACATATTACTCTGAATTTGGAGGAGCTCAGCTCAACCAAGATGAGCACTAAAGGAGGTGAGAAATAGTCCCACTGAAATTTATTATATAAAGAAACTTTCAATTCCATATCCAATAGATTCCCATTGCAAATGCTTCAGGACCAACCAAGTATGAGCTATTGTTCTAAGAACAATCATTGCACTGTTTTAAAAAATATTTGCTGATAGTTTTTATTCAAAGAAACTAAGTAACACTTTCCTGCCTTTAGTTACAACACTGAGCTTGCAGAGATTCTTTTAAAATCTCTAAGCTGAGTATTATTAGTGTCTCAAAGCAAAACGCAAAAACCATACAGATAACAATAATTTTTGTAGTCTAGTGTCTATCTAAGAAGATAGATACTGAAAATAAATAACTTTCTACATGTGGTTGATAGTTACTCTGTAAGTACACTCATCTTCACTTTCCAAGAAATAAATTCAAGAACAAGTGGAATGAAACTTTATCAATAATCCAATTGACGGAGCATATAAAACTATGGAAAATATATCAATATTAACCCAATTTAGATGCCCAAATATTCTAAGTCAATGATCTGTAAGAACACAGTCTGCACTCTTCAGCCTAAAGATATGCATGCAATGCACACTTCTTGACTAAGGTTTGTTACTGCAAAAACTAGCACCAAAGAATAACATCAGAATATCAGCCAGCCCCAGATCCTTGAAAAGTTAGCACAGTCATTGGTAAACCAGTCTATTAGGTAGCCAAGATAAAAGTATTATTAATAGTATTTCTATGTCTTCATTTTCTTTATAAACTAAGCAGCAAAACCAACACTGAAAATCACCAGACATGAGATGATAAAACTATCTGTACTGGGTTAAGTCTCTGATTATCTGTAATTTATTGTCACCATTTTGGAAGGTAATGGTAAAAGATAAAAGTGTGTTTTAACAGCTGCACTTCAAATCTTTAACTGATACCTAACATTAATTTGAACTTATGTAAGTATGATATTTAACTTGAATATATTTAAAATTGTATATTAAAAAATTATAGTTCATTTAAAACTAAACATATAGTAACAAAACTGGCATTTGTTTATTCATCCTGAACAATCCTGACTCTGCCACTACTAAGAAGTCCTATGACATTATGGAGGTATTTTAGAACTTGAAGTCTAAATTTCATTATTTATAAAATGGAAATAATGGCATTATATTGTGGTATGGCTCTTCTATGGCACATTTTACCAGTTAATGTTTTAGAACATTTTGAAACCAAATCATGAATTTATAGATTTTAAATACAAAGAGGTACCTTTCAGTTGAGTCAAGCTTCATGTAACACACGGGGATGGGTCTGAAATTGAGAGCAAAGTGTTAAGAAAAACTGGACTTCCTCAGAAAGGGACAGTTTGCTATGGTTTACAAGGCCAGAGACAACAATACCAACCAATTTTTACCATTAAGAAAATCAAACTTGGACATAGATCAGAAGCTAAAATGATATAAATAGAATAGCCTTAATAGAAATAAAATTGTAACAGGAGCTAAGTCATTTAACTATAATTGGTCTTCTCAATGTTTTTGGACACAGATCTGATATTAGCTTCTTTGATATTATGGAAACTGACTACAGTCTATAATAAGGGATAATAGTGTTTTGCTGACACCATCACACATCAAAGCTACATGCTGATGCATCCACAAGGATTAGAATATTTACATCAACATTAGATTCTACATAGGATCTAAAACCAAACAACTTGTTATTCTGTGAAAATCAAGTACTAAAGCTGGCATATTTTGGCCTGGCCAAAGTGTTTGGGAGCCCTAAGAGAGCTTACACACATCAGGTAATACACACCAGGCAGGTGATATTGGGCCCCTGAGCCAGACCGTGTGGTATAGGTGTGGACATGTGGGCTGTTGACTGTGTATTAGCAGAGATGCTTCTAAGCGTTCCTTTTTTTTTTTGACAGGAAAGTCATGCCTTTGTCAATTATTTCAAGAATTCAAGAATATTTGAAACACAGGGCACACTAAGTGAAGATCAGTGGCCTGACATGTGTTGTCTTCCAGATTTTGTAATATTTAAGAGTTTCCCTGGAATCATGTTACAACACATCATTGCAGCAGGACGTGACTCACTAGATCTCATACAACAAGCCTTATTCCTGTTTAATCCGTGTGGTCGAATTATAGGCACATTGACACTGAAAATTAAATATTTTAGTATTAGGTGTGGCTAACACTGGATATAAGCTGCCAACACCAACCTGTTGGAAACTTTAAAGCAGTGGCCAAAACAACTGCCAACAAAGTGGGAGGGAACACAGACTTTGCAATAAGGAGCATTACCCAAGAAGTTAATATTTTAGTTACAGGGAACACTGAACATTATTTTACTACTGAAAGAATTAGTCCAAAAGGTAAATGAGGTAAAAAATAGAAAATATTAAGTAATTACTATAAAAAGAATTTGTAAAATTTGACACATGTAAAATAATTAAAATTTTGTTATTTTACTAAAATAGCTTTTAACACCAAAACTATATATGGTCAGATGGATAAGGAGAGTTTTTCTAATATTTTGTGCTATATACTCCCAAATCAGGACAAAGTTGTATAGAAGGTTTGTGAGATGTCAGTGGCTATGCAGGCCTGGCATGTGTTGAGTTTTCCATGTTAAGACCTAAAGGTTTTAAATATGAGAAAATAGCACAGCTTTAGTGAACTTTTGAGGAAATTGCCTCATAAAAAAGAGAAATGCACAGAAGCTATAAACTTTGAAAATTAACAAATTGCATTTCATTACATATAATTTCTATATAGCGAATGAATGGCATCTGTTGAACAAAACAGTGTGGCATTGGAAAGTATAAGATCAAATTACTATTTTAATTTGTCAAGTGGCATTTAATATATTTTTTCAGTTATGCTAATCAAATTTATAGTGCTATAAAATAGTGTTGTGGTAATTAATTTTATGTACCAATTGGACTGGGCCATGGGGTTCCCAGATATTTGGCTGAACTTATTTTAGGTATATCTGTGAGTGTTTCTGGATGAGATTTAACATCTGAATCAGTAGGCTGAGTGACATAGATTTCCTTTCTCAGTGTGGATAGGTATCACACAATTAGCTGAAGGCCTAATAGAATAAAAAACTTTTCAAGTTGTGCTTGGAATTCTATGTGAAAAAGACCTTATAACATGAAGATCCTTTTTATCAATGTTTACAAAGGACAATTCTATAAACGCTAAAATTTGTGGAGAACAAGTTAATGAGTCTCAATTTAGTGGGGTGATTGCATTAAAAATGTGAGTAGTGTGATAGGATCTTTTCTATAGCAAGAAATAATTCCTTCTTTTTGCCTCATTGTTTTTGAACTCAGTTGGAATATTGGTCTTCCGTCTTTGAACACAAACACAGTCTTGAACTTGCATCTTGGAATTCAGACGGCAACTGTATCATCAATTCTATGTATGTAGCTTGAGTTTACAGACCATAGAGCTTGTACTTCTCAGTCTTCATAATTTCATGAGTCAATTCTTTATTTTACATATATATTGATATAGATGATATAAATATCAATATAATATATATATAGACATATATATAGAGATAGATAGATAGATAGATAGATAGATATAGGTATAGAGATACACTCCTGATATTGTTTCCCTGGAGAACCCAGACTAACAAAAACGTCTAATGGCAGATTGGCAATTCACAAAATTCTTTAGGAATATTTTCCAAAAGTAGCCAGATAAATATTCGATATACCAACAATTTTATAAGACTTTTCTTATTCTTCATAATAGAAATTTATTCTAACCGAAATAGCAATTTAGAAATTTATAAAGTGTAAGTAGCTTCATAGCATTTATCTGAAGTAATTCATCATGTGATCATTATATGAATTAAAGTTGATATTTCCCAAGTATCTAAAGAAGATTTTCTACTTGACTTTTATTTTATTCCTTCATAAAAGATGATTGAAATTTTCTAGAATGGACTTAAGTACTTCCAATTTGTTTCTGTGAATTTTATCACAGATGATCCTGATTGTCTTCCCAAATTTCTATTCGGTAGGCACCCACACAATAACTATTCACTGAGTCTCTCCAACTCCCCAACAAATTATCTTTGGAAACAGAAAAATGATTTATATCACAGAAATCTGGAAAATTGAGACCAGAACAAAATCTAGTCCTTGAGTCAGACAAATATATATTAAATACCATTAGTAAATACTCATTACTAAGTATCAAAATAATGAAAATTTTTGAGAAAATGAGAAAAATGACTCATGGCCTCTTCCAACTTCTCTACAACAGATGAGTCCTGTTTTCTCAAAAGTAGGGAGACACCTCATTTTTCCTCCCTGCATGCACAGTATAGAGACTCCAGGTCAGTACGAAACTGAACACTGGGAAAACCATCCTTATGAAGTGAGAATATTGCTTCCTAAGAAGCTAAGGTGCTCTTACACTTATTCTTTTCCCATACTTCCCCCAACCCCAACATATGAATTTTTTATATACCCAGATGGAGAGCACAATTCTTAAAAGCTAACTGTGAAGTTGGTGCAGGTTTGAACACAGGGAGCTGCATTTTAGAAAACATCGTCATCATCCCGCTGCTCCGAATCCATAAATGGTCTATAGGCAACAGTTCCTAAAGCAGTGCAGTACATAATTCCCTGCCCTTCCTGTCTAGGGTGCTGGAGATCAAGCAATGGAGTTGGAAAATGATTCCATTTCAGTCCAGAAGAACTGAACCAGATACATTTGTATTAGACACTGATAAATGGCAAGTAATCATGGATGTCAAGTACCCTTACACCTACATGGATAAGAAAAGGTGATCCAGTTAGTACCTCATAGATCATGAGCCACTTAAAAGGAAATTGATACCTTGTCTAATGGCAAACACTGATTCTGGATGACTTTCTGATTAAGAAGGAAAAGGCAAAAATAACTATAACACAAAGTTTAATAAATAAAAAGGTAAATCAAATATTATCCTGATGTTCAAGTAAACTCAAAATGATTTATTACATAAATCTGAAACCATGTTTAAAAATTGGTAGCAATTCAATATTAAGCACTGAGACATGGTGTCTAGGAAGCTGCTTTAGTTTACAACCAGAGAGAATTTAGCACAGACAAGTCAGGCTTTTTCATCACATTAGACATAAATATATGTTTATGTGAGTATAGTTATATATGTGACATGTGCAACAATATGTATAAATATCTTACTTTGTAATACAATGTTTATATGCATATATGGATAAGCAGATAAATAAATACACGAAGAAATCACAGAGGATTTGTTTTGTTTTAATTTGTTGAAATCATGTCTTCAATAGCATGTAACACTCATCTCTAATTTTTAAAAATAAATTACTACAAAATTAATAATAAAAAGATTATTAATTTTTTTAAAAAATCTTCTAAAAGTCATTATTATATTTAACTAAAATAATAATGTTTTTCATTGTTAGTATTTAGTGGGCTAAATTAGATTTACCAGGTATCTACTATTGGGCAATAAAGTATTTAACTCCCTATTTCCAGAACACATGCTGGGGCAAAGAGAAGGTCTCTATTGTGCATTGGGTGTATACATAGTCAAAAATTCATCAAACTGTACACGTAAGTGCACATTACATTTGTAATTTTAGTTTATAAATTATATCTCAAAAACAAGTAAAATATAGTTAAAAACAAATTGCAAAAAACAAAAAATAAAAGTTGTTTTTTAGAAAAAAAATAATAATTTTTATACTTCCTTTGTAATTAACAAAGACATAAACTTTCTTGCCTAGGCAATAAAAGCTAACACTGAAATAAGCAAAAGCAAGATTTTGTTAGTATTCGCACACAATATGACTATTTAAATAAAAAACTCAAGGAAGTAATCTACAAAACTCCGAGAATTAATATTAAAGTTCATTATAGTGATTGGATACAAATTAAATGACAAAAGTTGATAGTTTTTCTGTATAGCAGCAGTAACCAATTAGAGCATATAATGAGAAAAGGTATTATTCACTTAATAGTACTATCTTATTAGGAAATGCACATAATCTATATGAGGAATATTAAAATTCTTTATTAAGCATTATAAATAAAAATTTCAATACAATAGAATCAGAAACTATTTCTGTAATGGAACATTAGATTTTGTAAAATATGCACATTGCTTTGAGATTAATTATAGGATTAATAAAATGTTATTTGAATCATGATAAAAATGATTCTAAAGTTCATTTGGAAGAATAAATAGGTAAAGATCCCTACAAATATTGTGGGAAAAATAAATCACATTTAAATGTCTTAAAAGAGATGTTTAAACATGTTATGCTAAAACAATCCATGAGCTGGTTCATGAAATTAAAGTCATACTTATAGAACAGATAGTACATTAACACACAAATTCTATCTATAAAAATTATATCATGGCAAAAACTGTACAAAACAAATGATTAAAAGACAGTTTTTAAACAAGTGATACTGGGAGAATTGATTAATGAGTGAAAAAAATGTTATATATCCACCCTACAATGTATATTAAATAAATACCCTATAGAAGAGATTAATTAAATCAATTAGTCTTTAAAAAACTAAAAGTGTAGTTTAACTTTTAAAAGGGATCATGTAAGAGGCAAGTAGTTCCTACAACAGGTCATTTAAATGTGTTCTGAAATGCATCAGCACTATGGCACATTTTACGAAGGAAGGGTTTCCTGGTCAAATATATTCTCTAAATGCTCCATGCCTTATCACCTCTTTAGATGTTCAATGCATATTCACTTGCTAAAAGCACAAAAACATGAAAGGAAACCATCTAAACTTATACATCTTCTTTTTCCCAAACTTTATTAGGTTATATAATTTTCTTTACCTAACAAAATATTCCCAAACCTACTGTTTCAGAGATTACACTTTGGGAAAATGCTTCAAAGTATAAAAATAATCGTGGATGTAGTAATTTTTTTAAAAGTCAATGTAATCAATATATTTCATTGACAATTTTATGTCAAAATACTCACAAGGAATTAAAAAACATTTGTTGAAAAAAATTTAAAGCAAAATTGACAACGGGACAGAAGAATAGATCAAAAAGACGTAGTATATATACCATGGAATACTACTAAGCAATCAAAAAAGATAAACTCATGACATTTGTGGCAACATGAATGGAGCTGGAAGGGATTATGCTCAGTGAAAGAAGTCAGAAGGAAAAAGAAAGTTATAAGATGGTTTCGCTTATAGGAGGAATATAGGGAAACCAAACAAAGTATCAGAAAAAAGACAAAACTTGCAGGCAAACTATAGATCTCACACTTATAGGAGGGAGGGAGAGGGAGAGGGATCAAAACAGGGAAGGGAAGAAAACAAGGGACTAAGGTGATGGTTCACAGGTGATGTGGTGGTAGGAAAGTTATGGGGACTGCACCTGAGGAGGGAAATAAAAAAATTAACAATAATGTAAGAAAATTTTAAAAAAATAATAAAAATAAAAAGGCAATGGATTAATATTATTACTAAAATAAATATGCTCTAAAAATGCGGATAAAAAGAGAAATGCCCTAATACAACATGAATAAAAAGCAAAATAAGAAAATCCATGGAAGAAATATAAATAATAAAAAAATTTAAGTTTTTCAACTCACAATGAAAAGCAAATTTAAGCATCTATGAGACAGGTACCATTTTTTTTTCAGTACCTGGACAAGTAAACATATCAAAATTAGTAAAAAAAAATTATAATACCATATATGTAATACCTCATTGTTTATAAGACACGCTGAAACATACTTAATGAATTATTTAACTTATTTGAAAGAAATTAGAATGCAAAAATACCAATGGGTAACAGAGAGAAAAGTTCTCATATATTTGGACATGTGCTTTAATTGGTTAAGCTTCCTAAGGACTTTCGGCAATCAGTAGAGAGAGAATTAGAACAATTTATATACTTCAACGCAGTAAAACTTTAACAATAGATTAAACACAAAATAATATGAGAAGAAAATTTACTTAAGAAAGTAGTGAAAAGTCAGACTCACACTCACTGTATGTTAATACCTGATTGGATAAATCATGGTATATTCACTTGCCAGAATATTCTACAATAATTACATTATGTTTTCAGAGTATTTGCAACAAGAAGTGGGGAAACAAAGGGGAAATATAAATGATATATAGAGGACTCATCTAATCACCAATCAGTCTAGGAATCCAATCTTCCATAGATTTATTTAACAAGCATTCAATATATTCTGTGTATTATTTCCCACAGGATTTACAAGTCTTTGAAGACATGGTCCCTCCCCATTGTAATCTTCTACAGACAGAAAATCCAGCTTAGACACTAACCAGAAGAAATGAAGATGGAACCATTAACTCCAGGGAGAAAATCAAATTCTAAGGTTGGTAGCATACAGTCTTTTGTTTAATAGCCAGGGAAGAGAAATTAATCTGTCTTTCTCATAAACCATAGTTTCCTTTGAGGAGGAGCTATTTCACTCTTAATGGGCTGGGACCCATGTCAGTATATCAGGTGCTTCAGCAGTCTTTTTCTCATTGGGTGGGACAGGTGTGGACCACGGACAGCAGCTATGTGCCCAAATGACCCCCCCTCCAAGTCACCAAAAGTGACAAGAATACTCTTTGACTCTTCTGCCTTTTCTAAAGTGAGAGTTAATAAGCAAGTGTGGTGCTTATCTGGAATTACAATTTACTGAAAAAAATTCTAAGAGTCAACAAGCTTAAAATTGATTAACTTGTAAGACCTTGTGTTTGTTTCTCCTCATACTGTTCCATCTCATTCTGCTTTACCTGTAAGTTAAAAACAAAGCAAAACAAAACAAAACAAAAAAACCTCTGAAATGCATGTCCTAAAAGGATGTAACGTGGCTCTCGTAAGGTGAAGTAGACCACATTGAAGGGAGAAGATGGTAGAGTGGCCTGGCATTTCTACCTTTTTTTTTTTTCAGTAAAGCTTCTTTATTGAATTATGATACACAGAAAATTTACAATGTAAAGTATACAATTCAAAGCTTTTAGTTCACATAGTTGTGCAACCATAACCACATTCTATGTTTAGAACATTTTCACTATAGGGAACTTAAAAAAAACAGGTTTATAGAAATAATTTTTCAGAATTAAATTTTTCCCAAACTGGCCACATTTATAAATCACCAGCAATTTGGTAAGTACAGTTTTTAGTACATTAGCAGAATATGACTTAATTATATGTTTACATCTCACAGTATTAGTGCATTGTTCACTCTTGTTTCAAATCTTGTCCTTCTAACTTGTGTATAAGATGCTAGGGGTAGAGAATTTATAAATATGTATATATAAAAACATAATAATTGACCTTGTTTATCTTCCAAAGATAAAGAAAAGGAAATGCTCCAAAATTTCTGTTTTCTGCACTGTTCGTGCAACTCTGCAGAACACTCATTAAAAACTAGTTGATTTCTAAAGTAAGCAGCAGTAAAACCTGCAAAAATATCGACCTACTAGGTGATACGTTTTCATGCTGAGTTTTGTTTCTCTGGTGACGTTTCTCTATCTTGAACAATAATTTTGAGATTCAGGAGAATTGTGGGGAGAGTGAACTAGTAGCAAATAATAAAATCTACCTATTTTTCCATCAAATAGTATAGGATTTTGAAATTACCAACAATGATTATCCATCAGAAATAAGAAGCCTTGTCATAATTTTGAAATGAAGCCCACTCATATGATTTGTACTTTTAATATAACGTACAACCTTACTCTCAAAGCTTTGCCACCAGGGGTCATTGACTGGAAAGGCCCCCATCACCTCAGTCATTCCAAAAAGTCATTTTGGGAGATAATCATGGAGACGGTGAGGATGACTGAGCCAAATAAAGGAAGAGGGAACAGGTTATTGTTTCTGAAGGCAAGTATAATTTCAATTTATAAGAAAATCAGTGTTAACTGAATGACATGTTAATCTTCTTTCAAAGGGAAATATTTAGCACTTATGGTTTTTATTGTGTTGGTGGAGAAAATGCTAGTTGCCTGGTCTTTTATCCAGGAAGAACGAAGTGCAGAAACCTTAATCCAGGTGTTGTTACTTATTTCCAATAGCCTTAGGCAAAGACACTTAACCTCCATGCCTCTTTTTCTCCATCTGTAGAATGGCAGTAATGATATTTACCTGTCTTTCAGGAGTGTTATGAGGCTTAATTAGTTGTTTGTAAAGTACTTTGCAGATGAAGAACTCAGAGTAAATGCTAAGTACCATTATTATTATGGCAATCTTCTGCTCTGTGCATCATTGCATTTTTTCTTTTCAAAATATTGTAATTTTCCATCTGTCATTTGTATTTCATCAAACAAAAGCTAAATTCTTGAATTTTCTCCAATTACCCTACTAAGAAATGTATCTAAGTAAAAGTCTCCAGACTCTCTACACAGCACATTGAGGCATCTCTCAAACCTCATTGTCACATTGTCACTAAGCAACAATGTAACTTAGTCCATGAATACCTATTTTCAGAAATGCTCATGGGCCTACAAATATTATGATATCAAAAGTAAATGAAAATCATTAATGACCTGATCTCTGGGGCTAATTAGAGCTAATTTTTTGTTTCATGTTAGTGGGAAGCCCTTTGAGGTGATGTAGAGTTTTGTCTCCTCACTTCCTTTCTCCTTTATTTGTCCTCATTCTTTATAATCAGACAATTTAATTTAATATGGATTGGAATTGAATTCACAGATGCAGTTTTTCTCTCATGTTTAGGTCATGGCTCACTGTATCTACGATTTTTTTTTAAGATAGTTTTTCCAGTCCCGCCTTCCTCCTGTTTGGGCTGACTTCACTACAGGCAACAATAAATGGTGAGCAACAAATAAAGACACATTACAGTGGTCTAAGCACAATTGTCTTCCCAATCCATGCGTTTGATAAATGTCCTGTTTCAGCTAAAAAAGATGTATAACGTTTCCCTTATACTAAATTTAGTGGCGAAAATCTTTAATAACTAAAACTGACTATAATTTCCTCCTTTCGACTGTTCTATTTCAAGGTCTCATAAATCCTTTTTATTGATTAGTTTTACACAGAATGCTGTAGAGCTCTAAACACAAGAAATTAAACTGAATGGCAGGTGGATTTTTTTCATGGTCTTTCAGCTTAACCCAGCAAAAAGGAATTTTAATGTGATGGCTGAATTTGTGAACATTTTTTCTCTTTAGTTTTTAAAAAATAATTCTGGTACTGTGTGTGTAATTTTATATCACTTAGTGAAATTCTGAATTTAGTTATAGAAAAGAATAATACATGACTTAAAATATGGGATTACTCTTTGCATCTTTGAAGAGTATCATCTGAAATCACATGTTGATATACATTACCTCATAAAGAAAAAAAAGAAATTCCTCCTCAAAATGATTGGCACATAATTATGAAACAGGCTTCTGACTAGAACATCATGAAAATCTTGTTCATGGAGATTTGGAAACAAATTCCACCTTTCTTGTATATAGAGACCACAGGTTAGCCTTAGATCTAGGTAGTTAATACATACTTCCAATGAGATGCTGACATGAGAAAAGTATTTTCCACTAAAGGAACACTTCCAGATATAACACAAGGAGTTAAAATTTGGCAAACACTTAAAAAAGGATTATAGGTCTTTGGAGGCAGTTTGGAGCTCTTGCATATTATGCTTTAAAATTCTGTTTGTTTGGTTTTTGGGCCCCATAATTGAGGGAGAAGAGATAAGATTTCAAGGGGCAGCAACCCCGAAGATTCTTGTTCCTTTTTCTTCATGGGTGTTCATGTTCCTAAAGTCACTTTCTTCAGAGCTTTTCTCTTTCAGCCAAGACTGTGGGGCAGAGATCATGAAGAGACATTGGAGGCACTGGAGATTTCATATCTTGTGGTCAAGGGAAAGACCATGTGCAGAAGACTTAGATCGCACCAACAGTGACTCTGAAACAGAATGGGCAATGACTGTCTAGTGTGATAGATTTTCAGAAGTGAAAATTGACTTGTGAGATACCTCAGGCTCACTTACTTTGAGATCATGTGACTCAAACTCTTATAGGTCAAGACACTTCTTTTTAGGACCACAGACTCACAGGAAAGGCAAATCATGAGAAGCAGACACAGAAATGGAATGAGAAGTGGGTGCTGGTAACCCTAGCTCAGTGACTATAAACATGGAAGATAACCTAGGCGAGCAACATGGAACATATTAAATGTTAAATAATTTTAAGACCACTCAGTAAGATTACAGATAAATCCTGATGGCAGCTCACAGAAGTTGAAAATGTGTTGCTTTTTAAACTTTTAAAACCAAATTAAGTACAGGAAATGGAGTTGAAGGAGCTTTCCATTCTTCAGTGAGGATGGATAGGACACAAAGAGGATGCCTTGAAAGATGGTGCCCACCCATTTGTTACATGGCCTTTAGTCACTCAACTACACTAGAGTATGGAGTAAACATTGATCAAACCAGGTAATTTGGACTGTAACCCCAAGAGATGTTTCAATAACCTCAATAAGTAGAGGGGTGTAAAACTGTGTAGCACTGATAAATGGATCTGTTGTTAATAACATCGTTGCTAATATTACTATTATTATAGTCCTTTAATTTTACCAATTTTATTATTCAAGTTAAAATATCACAATTTCCCATAGTATTTCTTTTTCATTACTGGGAAAAATTACAATGCAATGAATGATAATACTGGTTATTAGCAGAAAAAAAGAACTGAAAATCATCTAACACTTTCCAATTTCCAAATTATAGTATATGTGACCATGTCCTTTTTTAAAAATTGTCCATTACTCTATTACCATGACCTATCTTTGCTTTAAGATTTGAGAATGCTTTGCTCTAAGACTGACAGTCATCTAAGGTTTTAAAGCAATGTTTCTCTTCTGGGGCAATTTTACCTTCCCAGGGCACACATTAGCAATGTCGATGACATTTTATTTACTTTACTTTAAATTGAAGTGAGATTGCATGATAACATATATGTTTCAGATATGCAGCATTAAAAATCAATGTGTGTATGTACGTATGCATATGCCACATTAAGTTCGTCGTGAAGCCCAGTTCTGTCCTTCACCTTACAATTGACTCCTTCTACCTGATTTATGACATTTTTGATTGCCACAACTGTGGGAGAGAGGGCTACTGGAATCTCATGGCGTGGTCCAAGAATGCAGCAAAAGGTCCTTTAGTGCACAGGCGAGCCTCTCCATTCATTTGGCTCCAAGTATCAAGAAAGCTGAAGTTGAGAAAGTCTGTTTAAATGTGAGCACTTGCCTAAGATCTGCTGTTTGGAAAGAAGTCAGAAAACACACACTGTGACCTAATATTAAAAGTCATTTTTTCTCTTTTTTAAATTATGATCATGATACCATGTCTGTCAGTAGAGGGTTATGTTCAAGTTTTCAAATAATAAATTTCATTGCTGCAATTAGAGGACTGATAAGGCAGACTAGAACACTCAGAATCAAAGGATGTCAGATGTGTGTGTGTGTGTGTGTGTGTGCGTGTGCATGTGTGTATTTTACTTCAAATGTATTTGCTAATTTACTCATAAATTAAACTGCCTTATAAAGCGGAGGACTGGCCAGGAAATATGCATTTGTGTAGCTATGGGACAGAATGCAGTCTATCTTTTACTTCCCTCCTAATATCAAAATAACCAGCAGCAAAACCCGACATCGAAATAAAATCATCACTACAATTCTTGCACTGACCCTTTCAAAAGATTTTTAAAATGAATTACTCATATGGTTCACACAAAAAAAAAATCCCTTGCACGAGCACTAAATGGTTACTCTCTTTGCTTCCTCAAAGACCCATTTAAAGCTTTCGATACATATAAGGCAGCTGAACAGTTGCCAACCCATTCTGACTGCACCTTTTGGCTGATTTTGAGCGTGTAAGCAACCAGCCATGTGTGCACCTTTTACAGGGCAAAGTGATTAACAAGAACTTGGAAATAATCTTTGGCTCAACTGCCCTTCTCTGTGAACAAAGAGTAGCTTATCTGATAGTCTGGAAGTTACAAGCATAAGAGTTCTGTTTTGTCCTCAGTTTTACCCTCAGAGAAAGAGCTTGAAATTTCAGTTAGATGTTGCTGTTTGCATAAAACATTTTTTTCCCTAAGACAGGATAAATGTGCATGTATAAATCATCATTTTAGAAACACTTATACCTTCCAATGAAGTCCCTTGATCCCCTTCAGAGTGGAAAACAGTTTCCTGTTAGATGACTCTTACCAACAGAGCTGCTCATGTTGAGAAAGAAAAAAAAAGAACAGAAAAAAATAACCCTCACAATTGCACAAAGGACGACTTTATAGGAGACCTTCAAACACTGAAAATCAGCCCAACGCTCCTGCCGATCATTATTGAGACATCTGTATTCACTTCACACTGACCCAGGCACTAATCAGCCAGGAAGTGCAACAAGCACTGGCAGAAAGTATACAAAGATAAAGTACCAAATGGTATGAATATTAAAATCATAAATACAATAAAACAAGATAATGAGTGTCCTCAATTATAATAAAGCTAAAGCCCAATTAAAACATAATCACTGACTTATTATTCAGAATTTTTTTAGAGATCATATTTAGCTGATTTGTTACACTCATTTCCCTTTAAAAGATTTCATCATCACTCTCTTTTTTTTGCATATCCACTTTAAGAAGATTCATTTATCCATATAATTGAATAATTAGGCTTTTTTGATTAATTGTTTTAAATAGTTTCATGTCATGGGTATCTTCTCACTGAAATGCTTTTATATTATCTTCTGTGCCTTGATGTTCCTGTTATAAATTACAAGCAATAACATCTTTTCACCTCTCCCTCTGGCACTTCCAAAGACAACTAGGTTGAGTTGGAGAGTATCCTACTGCTTCTTTTCCCCATTCCTGACTTTCTTTTCTGGTTCTCACAACTGCCAGTGTTTCTGAGCTCATCATATATGATCATTTTAAACAATGAAGCTCTCTTGCATTGGTGGCCCTGTAGCTCCTCATGTTCACCCCTGCCATTACATACAAGATTCACAGCTCCCAAGGTTTCCCCAGGGGTCCTAGCTCAGCAGAAAATCCTGATTATAAGTGATATTTGAGTGGATTTTTAGAATTAGTTTATTAAAAATTATGCCCAACCCAAGCTCTTTATTAACAGTATCGAGACAAGTTGCCCAGGACAGAACTCAATACTGTTGTGTTATTTTGGCTTGAAAGCAATTTCCCACATGTGAAATGATCTCAAAGATGACATGAAGGTCAGTGTGGAGAGCCAATACCTTCTGAGATTGAAGGGTTTGAAGTCATGGAAGTCAGTATGGGGGTGGGGGATTGCAGAGGTGGGGAGGGTGGGCTTCACTCTGTGCTGGCTACCTTGCTTCTCCCTTAGGATCAGGCATTTCCATTTGAGAAACTAGACCAGCAAGTCTGTCTGCTCGGGCTTGACTGCAGCAAATCTTCCATACACCTCATCCACTATTCCTAGTATTATAAAAGGAGACTGAAGCGAAGCATTTCTGTTGCCTTGAATACAAACTAGGTTGTCACTTGTCCCTAAAAGTGATTTAATTGATTCATAATCATTTGGAATATTTCTTGAATATTGCTCTTTTATCAACAGACTGGTGCTTTTGTAATTGCTTCTTAAATATCAACAATTCATATGTGACAATTTTATAAACACAGCACTAGTAGAATCATTTCATCATCACTTATGGGCCAGTAACTGAAACATCTCAAATAGTGTTGCTCTCAGGTGAAAGCATGGTGCGATGTCTGTTCTATTTTCAAGAGTAAATTACATCTGCCCCCAAAATGAAATGCAACCAGGTGAGGCCTTTTATGAATCTGGATTAGAACATCAAATTTTGGATTAAATCTAAATGGAATTGAGCTATTAACACTCCAGGAAGAGGGAAGAAAAACAGCTCTATTTCCCAATGTTTTATCAGTAATCATGCCATTGGGGAACAAATGGGGGAGTAGCATGATTATTAAAAAAAAAGCATCCGTGATTACAGCATACAATTATGGCTATTTCATATATTGATTAACTTTTTTTAAGGTAATAACTATGTTACCATTTGAATTCTAAGAAAAGAGCATATTTTCTTTTAAGGACTTGTAATACTGAAGATTATGGATAAGTCAAGTATCAGGACAAGGTGATTACTTAACATCTGTGACCAAGTAAAAGGCTAAAGGAGAAAATCAACCAACATCTGCACTGTCAGTAAAATACTTGGGGGAAAAAAACACAAGTGAAGTGTGATTAATCACCATGGATGTATGATTGAGTCAATTGACTGTTACTTTTTCATGATGATTAATCAGCTACAAAAATTATAATTGTCCCACTTCTAGTGGCTGCATGCTGTGCCCGATGACATCAGCTGGGGCTATAGATACTCAATGTGTGGTTTTCAAAAGAATATGCAAATCTGCCTGGGTTAGGAAGGGTGGGGCTTCGATTCCATTGTGAGAAACACCACCGTCCTGTCCTTGCCTTCTATTATGGTTGGAGTTTTCTTAGCAGCTTCCAGAGAGAGCAGCTCTGGCACTATTATGATTATTTCATAACCTCATCAACCGCACAAGGGAAAATTAGGGAAACCTGTTTTTTCAAATTGGTCATTGTGATCTTGTTCAGGAGATGATCAGATCCTAGTGATTCATTTTCTTCCTTTCCTCTGATTTCTTTTGTGATTGTACAAAGTAGTGACATAAATAAATGTGCAAGGAATGATACCAGATGCCAGGGAGTTCCTGGAGCCCTAGGTGCTCAGTTCCTTGGCACATTTGACTCCTTTAGAACATTGTTGGAAGAAGTCAGAGGAATCAGGTTTCAAATGGCCATCAGAATTTATGAACAGTCTACTAGCCTTTATTCTGTGTAGTGAAATGCCATAACCACAAAAGGCTTGTAGGTAAGTGTGGAGATGTTATTAGAGACTACTTTGCACATTCCTAAAACCTAGAGGCTGCAATAGGTCTTTGCAGTTGGCTTTGCTGCTCGCCTGTTACTCAACAAGGACTGCTGAACACACAGAACCCAACTCTCTCAGTAAGTTGGGTCCTCTGGTACCACTGGGAATGTCATGATGTTGAAAGCAGTTCCTCATCTTCCCACCCGATTTACTCCTTTTGTGAATTGGTTACTTGAAATTCATGGTTTACTTGAAAGGTTTAAGGTTACTAAGGTATTCACAGTAACCTGATTGATGAATTATTCCAAAGCAATTTTATCTCATCAGGGAAAATCCAAATATACTAATAAACTATGCAGAAGGACAGTACAGGGCAAAAACCCTGATTCTCCATGCATGCGTATTTCACTTTCACTATATTTTCACCCTGAGAAACCAAACTACTTTGAGAAAATGTAGGCCACTTAAGACTTGAAATTCAGTTTCTTAGACTTTCAAAAGGCCAATTTCTTTTAAAAAACCCTTAGAGATAACATCTTTAGAAAAAAAATCATCTTTTACATTCATTAAAAAAGGGGGGTATTTTAAATTTCTTTCTAGCTAGTTCTAAGCAGGCAATACCTTTCTAAGTCTTCAGCTGTACATAAAGTTCCCACTAATGATCTGTAATGAAGTGCTTCTTTTTGCACATCCAGCATTTTCCCTTTAAAGTTCAAGAAATAGCACAAATTTGCCAACACGATTCCCCTTTTAGCACATTGACTTTGCTTCTGAACCGAAGCACTAACATGCCCAGAAAAAATTACTTAGAAAGTAATTTTCTTCTTGTGGATCTTAGTGTATCTACCATTTCCAATGCCGTAAGACGTAGCCTTATGAGCATGTATCACTACCAATTTCTTTCATTTTAAATAGGAATTATTAACAGCTCTTACATACATATGTTCTGTGAACCCAGAGAGGCCTTCAATTTTATTAATATGAATCACTAAGTCTCTCTAACTTCTTGTATTTAGATAAGAAAGAGAAACATGGGAGCTCCAGTCTCTTGAGCTTTCTCTAGGTACCTACTAATTGTTAATTATTAGAGACTAACTAAGTCACTGAAGTGAGTCATTTGGCTGGTGTCTCAAATGCTGTCATTTACTACTACACAAATCAGCCTGGTGATAGAGTGTCTTTAAATTAGGTTACAACCATGCAGTTATTGGACAGGGAGTAATTGATAAAACCATTAGTAACACTTGTAGAGATAACAGCTAGCAAAATCATGCAACCATAATTATTCCTAATGGATACATGCTATAAATTGTGGCAAGAAAAAATCTTGCATTATCTTTCAATCAAATCTGACAGTCCTGGAAGATTACTGTAGACTAAATGCTTGTGTATGAGAAAGTGACCTATCAGAATCTCTTTGCTTTTTCTTATCCTCTTTCCCATCAAATTATGGGTTTTTCTTTTGTAATTTCTTTCACCAATAGCTTTCAGTGTAAGTAAAATGTAGGTCTTTCATTAGTTGCCTTTTTATGGGATTTAAAATATATATATTTTTCTAATCACACATAAGACACTGCAAGCCATTTCATAATGTAATATAGAGAAAGTAACAGATTAAGGCAAAGAATTCTAAGTCATGGTCTATTTTTCAATGCAAAAGTAGCTATTTTGCAATATTTAACTTTTTTTTCTAAATGTGTATGTCATAATCCATTTTAACAAAGAAATATTACTGGTTAAAATCTAAAAAATACAATTGATGACTTAGTTTGATTCTCCCCCCTTGGGAAGAATGCAAAAAGATACATCGCTATGGAGAAAATACATAGATAAGTACAAGTTTTGACAAAGATTTTTCACTCTACTGGCATTACCAAGATATTTGAACATGAACAACAGTAAGGATAACAAACTTACCTACTTTCTAAGTACAGAACTGTTTAAATGTGTAAATAAAATTTCCATACTTTTCATTTATTTTTTGATATGACTATCATCATACATTGGATAATATCTTTCCAAAGACACAGTAACTTTCCACTCTTCTGCTTTGTTTCCTAGTGTCAAGAGATTTCCATTTATAAAGAATCAGTGATTTTTTTACCAGTTATCTTGGGAATCAGAGGTATAAGGAATTTAAATAATATTCTCAAACCAAAAATCTTAGGTTAGGCAAACTTACAGCTGGATCCAGTTCTAATTAACCCTAATTAGGGCTATTTTCCATTAATGCAAAATATTATGGGTATTGTTAAATATGAAATTAACTCTACAGGATCTTGGACATAAGTGTTTAAGACATGTTTATTTACTTGATTTATATTAACATTTTAAATAACATAGATATAAAATTTTGCAAAAATGGGTTTTGAGAAAGGGATAGGAGGCAAAACAGTTAACTATGCCATCAGTTACAAAGACACACAAATGGGCCTGCACACAACTGCTAGTGTTTTCCTCATTTCTCCCATATTATTATTATTTTAAGATTCAGGTCTGTCATGCCATGTGGGAATCTCCCCAGCCTGGCATCGAACTCACACCGCAGTTGCCCACAGCTCCACAGTGCTGCACTTAACCTGTTGTGCCACCAGGGAGGCCTAGTAAACATTTTCTAATTTAACTTTTTATTTGTTTAACATAAACCTCTTCTCATGAACCTTGGTGGTTGGCACTGAAATCAAGACAATGTCATATGCATAACTTAAAGCTCCCATGCACTTAAAACACAGGAGTCACAGACTCTTGAGCAGTTAACTAAACCTCCTTTGAATTTTTGAAGGTCTGCCACGCCATGTGGGAATTCTCCCCGGATGGGTATCGACTTGCAGTACAGCCACCGACAGGTCCACAGCGCTGGGCTAACCCACTGTGCCACCAGGGAGGCCCTCTCCCATATTATTATTTTTTTGTATATTTTTTATTGTTATTTATGTCTTTTACATTTTGTATTCCCCTTGGGCAACCCACCACCAGTTCACCCGTGATCCATCTCCATGGTCCCCTGTATTCTCCTCTCTTCCATTTCGTGCCCTTATCCTCCCCTCCCCCCCCCCCCAACACCCCCACCGCTGAGTGTCTCTCTCCCACCCGGCCTCCCTATAGTCCTGTTATAAGTGAAACCATTCGATATTTTTCTTTTTCTTTCTGGCTTATTTCACTGAGTATGATTCCCTCTAATTCCATCCATGTCACTGCAAATTGCATGTGTTTATCTTCTTTCCATGATGAATAGTATTCCATTGTGTATATGTACCACATCTTCTTAAT
>PVIJ01005039.1:0-73547 GCA_004024925.1 Scalopus aquaticus
TACATACAAGCTGGGGTACAGGCCAGAGGCGTGGGGCGGTGAGAGGGTTCACCAGAGACAGAGCGGAGAGCAGAACAGGCAGATCAGAAATACACTGCTGAGGGGAGCAGCGGGCGAGGCAGGAGGGGTCTGCCGCACCATGTGGGATTCTCCCTGGCCGGGCGTCGAACTCGCATCGCTGCTGCCAACAGCTCCACAGCGCAGCACCCAACCGCTGCGCCACCGGGGAGACCCTTCTTTTTCTTTTAAAAAAGATTTATTTATTTATTTATTTATGCATACCAGAACTGGGTGCAGGCCAGAGGTGCGGGGGATGAGAGGACTCCCCAGAGACAGAGTGGGGAGCAGAACAGGCGGATCAACTGAGGTACACTGCCAAGGGGGGCAGCGGGGACACAGGAGGGGTCTGCCGCGCCCTGTGGGAAGCTCCCTGGGCGGAGATCGAACTCGTGCCGCAGTGGCTGCTCCAGCTTCATAGTGCTGAGACTCAACCCCTTGTGCCACCGGGGAGGCCTCATCTTGAGTTTCATCTTGCTCTTTTGCTCCCAGGCTTGTCTGACTGTTTCTGACCCTTTTCAATGGGTCCCCACCAAAAGGGCCTTAGACTTGTCTTTTCTGTATTGCGCACTAATTGTATTAAAGTTCCTTTCCAGTAAAGATCTTACATGTTTTGTCTTGATGCAGCGTATGGCAGAACCTCTTTAGATCGGCAGGTTTGGGGGTTCTTAGGTGCCCCTCTCCCTGCCGTGTGGCATTCAGACCCGTGCAGCCTTCATCACCCTCCATGCCAGGACACAGCATCACCTGCAAGAGAAACCGTCTCCCTTAGTGGTCACTCCTTAGTCCCCTACTCCCACAGTCCCCGGTCCAACGATTTACTTACCGCCTCTGTGTATGTGCCTATTTTGGACGTTTCATACAAAAGGGCTGGTGTAAGATGTGGTCTTATACCACATGGTATATATTGGCCGGTTTTGAGACCAATTTCTTTCATTTACAGTGTTTTCAAGGTTCATCCGTGTTTTTTTTTTTTAAAGATTTATTTATTTATGCATACAAGCTGAGTGTAGGCCAGAGGTGTGGGGGTTGAGAGGACTCACCAGAGACAGAGTGGGGAGCAGAACAGGCGGATCTACTGAAATCCATTGCTGAGGGGAGCAGTGGGGAAACAGGAGAGGTTTGCTGTGTCCTGTGGGTCAGCTCCCTGGCTGGGGATCGAACTTGTGCTGCAGTGGCTGCTGATAGCTTCATAGTGCTGATAGCTTCATGGTGCTGAGACTTAACCCCTTTCACCACCAGGGAGGCCCAAGGTTCATCCATTTTGTAATCTTTTAGTGCTTTGTTCCTTTTCATGGCTGAATAATATTCCACCATGGATACACCACATTTTATTTATCCATTCATCCTTGGTGGGCGTGAAATTGTTTCTTTTTGGCGATTGTGAATGATATTGCTGTGAACATTTATGTACAAGTTTTTCTGTGGACATATGTTTTCAATTCTTTTGGTTATATATCTAAATGTGGGATTGCTGGGTCATGTGGTAACTATGCTTAACTTTTTGAGACCCTGCCAGACCGTTTTCTAAAGCAGCTGCACCATTTCACATTCCCACCAGCAGTGTGTGAGGGTTCCAATTTCTCACATCTTTGCGAACACTATCATTATCTCTTTTATTCTCACCATAGTCGTGGGCAGGCAGTGCTACCTCATTGTAGTTTTGATTTTCATTCCCCGATGGCTGGTGTTGAACACCTCATCGTGAAACTACTGGTCATTGGTATAATGTCTTTGGAAAAACGTCTATTCAATTACATTACCCATTTTAAAATTAGGTTATTCTTGTTTTAAATATTGAGTTGTGAGAATTTACGTATTTTAGATAAAGTCCCTACCATGATTTAATGTCTACCATCGTGTCAATTGAATTGTCTTTTTGTTGAGAGGTACCCCGGGGCCCCTAAACATGTGTGCTCTAAATAGTTTCGACCAGCTGTTGCGTAAGACAAAACATGATACAGAGAAGAACGTTCTAAATAGTTTCCAATTAATCACCATCACCTCATGGGTAAATGTCCAGACAAACAGGGTGGACCCAAAGCAGGGCCACTGAGGCCCAGAAGCTGGTGGGGACCACAGGAAAGGGGCAGAAGGGGCCCAGCACATCTGGAAGGAAAAGCGCAAAATCAAAATTACCCCAGTCAAGATAAAGGCTGCATGGTCAGCCACCCCGTCTTGATCTCTTTTAAGGATCTCCTTTCCTGTCCCCCAAGTCCCTGGTGTGAGTCCACGGCTAAGAAGCAAGCACTGCATCTTCACATGTCTCTCTGCTGCACGTGCCTCCTTCAGGTCTTCTTGCTCCCCTTCCTTTTCCCAGTCTTCTTTGACTTCTCCCTGCTCAGCTCTACCCTTCCTTAGGGTGGGACAGGAACATGGAACCTCCCCTTCCCCTGGGGACCACCCTGTTACATTTTCACTTTCTTTTTTTTTAAAGATTTATTTATTTATGCATACAAGCTGGGCTATAGGCCAGAGGTGTGGGGCGGCGAGAGGGTTCACCAGAGACAGAGTGGGGAAAAGAACAGGCAAATCGACCGTAATACACTGCTGAGGGGAGCAGTGAGTGAGGCAGGAGGGGTCTGCTGTGCCATGTGGGAATCTCCCTGGACGGGCATTGAACTCGTGCTGCAGCTGCCAACAGCGCCACAGTGCTGAGCCCAACCTGTTGCACCACCAGGGAGGCCCCATTTTCACTTTCTTGTTGGTATCAAGTGGTAACAGAAGCTTTTTATTTTTAAAAAAGATTTATTTTTATTTATTTATGCATATAAGAACTGGGGTATAGGCCAGAGGTGTGGGGAGTGAGAGTATTCATCAGAGACAGGGTGGGGAGCAGAACAGGAAGATCCACTGAAATCCGCTGTTGAGGGGAGCAGCCGGGAAACAGGAGAGGTCTGCTGTGTCCTGTGGGTCAGCTCCCTGGCTGGGAATTGAACTTATGCTGCAGTGGCTGGCGATAGCTTGACAGTGCTGAGACTTAACCCCTGAGACACGAGGGAGGCTCACAAGTTTTTAATTTTGATGAAGTCCAATTTATCTGTTTTTTCTTTTGTTTCTCATGCTCTTGTAATTGCATCTAAGATGTCTTTGCCCAAGTCATGGTCATTAAGAGTTAGTCCCGGGCCTCCCCGGTGGCGCAGCGGTTAGGCGCTGCGCTATGGAACTGTCGGCAGCGGCGACGCGAGTTCGACGCCCGGCCAGGGAGAATCCCACATGGCGTGGCAGACCTCTCCTGCCTTGCCCACTGCTCCCCTCAGCAGTGTATTTCTGCTCTGCCTGTTCTGCTACCTGCTCTGTCTCTGGTGAACCCTCTCACCGCCCCGCGCCTCTAGCCTGTACCCCAGCTTGTATATATAAATAAAAAATAAATCTTTAAAAAAAAAAAAAGTTAGTCCCATGTTTTTTTCTAAGAGTTTCATAGCTCTTAGGGTTAGGTTTATGACCCATTTTCAATTATCCGTCGAGTTATTAATACATTAGTTTACAGGATCTGTATTGGGTCTAATATCTTCTCTGATTTTGGAGTTGAGTTTACACTGCTATTCTGAGATTTCTTCGACTGTCATGTCACGAGACAGTATTATGAGTCTATGGGTGACAGAGTCGCAGCCATTGCTAACACCACCTACATTCATAATTGAAGAAAATGCTAGATTTCAGTTAAACGTTTATTTAAATAAAGCTGTAATTACTCTCATAGGTTTCCCTGAGTTCTATACAGCGAGCAGGTTAAGAACTGCTAAAAATCCTCCTCAAAGTCTGTTTCCCTTTAGTCTTTTGGGGGTTTCAACCCTCCCAGGACCAGCTTCCCGCCCCGGTCCACAGTCTAGCCTCTGCTTTGCTCCACCTTGGGGAAACCATTCTTGCCTCGCAGAAGTTTCTACAAGCCGCCTAACGATACTAATCCGGTAATACGAATTACAAACACTAGGTGTGGAATCAGAAGTTTGATGCTTGTCCCGGCCCCTTGCCTCCAGTGCTGTAGGGCCACTGGCTCCTCCGCAGGCCAACCACATAGTTTAGGGAGATTACTTTGCTTACATGTGCCTCAATTTCCTTTTCAACAAGGCGAGGATGAACAGGTCATAACTGTGTTCGCCTGATGGGCTTATGGGGCCAATTAAAAGAGTTCACGTTTCAGTGCTGAGAGCAGAACCAGGCAGAGTTACGCCCTTAAGGTATTAGTGGCAATTGGTAGGCCTTTCATGGGTGCATATGCCCATATTCCGCCAGCACAGGCTTTCCCTTGTCCTGCATCAGGTTAATACCTAATTATTTGTATCATTCCAGATAGTTTTGAGTTGTAAAAGAAACTCAAATTGCTCAACTTAAAAGGCCAAGACCTCAGGCCTGGCTTGGCGTGTGGGACAGTTTAGAAGATCTCATCAGGCTCGGCCTTAACCCTCCTTTTCCCACACCTGTGGGTAGGGACGGCTCCAGGGAACAGGGCCGGCCGTGGATGGGCAAGCGAGGCCCCTCTCTGCACACCTCCGCCCCTGGCTCAGCAGTCCCTGTTCTGACCCCCGGAACGAGCCCTGCCCTAAACGAGGCCTGTTCTAGGCTCTCCTGGCCCCTTGCAGCCTGATTTCAGGAAAACAGGATCCATCTGAGTTACAGAAAAAGTTCCAGAGAGCATCTTGATTGGCCTGCTTAGGTCATGTGGCCACATCAGAGCCAATCAGTGCAGCAGAGGGCTCAGGGGACTCTGATTGGCCGGACCTGGGTCACGTGCTAGTTACAGCCGCCCCAGCCAATCACGAGGAGTCACATGTCCGGGTAGGGCTGGGCAGAGAGCAGCATGAGGTTCCGCCCCCCTCTGGGATTGGCTGTGGCTGGTGCTAGAGGACCGCTGGCCCTCGTGCCTAGGTCGTGCTGCACCACACACTGGGAAGATGAGCCCACAGGGGCGTAAAAGTGACAATCATTGGTCTGGACGCACAAGGCACACGGGTCAGCCGCACCCCACACCCCAAGGTTGCTGCTCAGTGAGTGATACTGTGTGCAGGAAGGGGCCGAGTAACCCCGACAACTGTAGGTGGAGGGAAGAGGGTGGAACCTGCAGCAGGTACTGAGTTGTCAGTGAGGTGGGAGTAGAGCCAGGTGAAGGGGGGCATCCCGGGTGCAGAGGTGAGGGGGGGTTTCCTCCAGGGTGCAGAGGAGGGAAAGGGAAGTCGGGTCCCCCTCGGAAGTGACCGCATGGGGCAGCAGGGAGGCGGTGCTGGGGTGCCTTGGCAAGAGTGGGGACCCAGGGCTGCTGGGTGGGATGGGGAGACTGGGGAGGGAGGGTGTGGAGGGCAGCGATAGAGGGAGTAGAGAAGGGATAGAGGGAGGAGGCAGAAGGGGGTTTGGGAGCCAGGGAAGAGACCCCCTCTACCTTTTTTTGTGTGTGTGAAAATGCTGACCAGTTGGAGGAGGAAAGGCTAATGGCACAAGAGTACGTTTTTCTCACTGAAGAGTGAGGCGTGGTCGTTCGTTGGCCGGGAAGGCGGGCAGGAGGGTCTGGAGGTGCAAGGAGGCTGGAATCCTCTCCGTCCCCGAGTGGGAGAGCGAGAGGGGGTTTGAGATCACAAAGTCCCAATCAGAAGGCCTGTGGATGACCAAGGTGATTTGCAAGGGCAGGTGGGCGGGTTTCCTACAGGTCGGAGGGTTCCCTATGGTGGAAGGAGAGAGGGGCTGGGAATATGAGGCCGGTAAAAACACCAGGCCAGGGGGTAGGTACAATTACGTGTTTTTCAGATGAGGAAGCTAAAAGGTTCAAGGTCAACATAGTATCCATTTGGCTTGAAGATCAAACTAGAGCTGGGTCTGGCATGTTAGGTGTTAATATTTGTTGAAAAAACGTGAGTGGTTGGACGAGCCAGCGGGGCACCCGCAGTCAAAACCCAGCCAGGAAGCAGCAGCAACGTTGGGGTGTGGGGTGGGGCTGACCCGTGCGCCTTGCCCGTCCAGACCAATGATTGTCACTTTCATGCCCTTGTGGGCTCATCTTCCCAGTGTGTGGTGCAGACACCAAGCGAGCAGGGCAGAAGTGCCCCGACCTCCCTCCTCACGCAGTGCTCAATTCCAGATGAGGCAGGGGTCTGCAATGTCACCTCCGGTTCCTAACCCTGGGCTGTGAGGTCTGTATCTTACCCAGGCCAGCAGACAGGGAGCATCCCGGGGCATACACCTGCCTGGCCTGGGGCACTCCAGGGAGAGGAGTCCAGGAAGTGCGCCCCTGAACTTGGCAGGGACAGGGCTCCTCCACCGGGTGGGTTCCCTGCCCTGTTTTTTGAAGGCCAATTTAAGACCGATCACTTCACTCAAGTTACGGTTCATGCTGCAGAAAATGTGAAGAACACTCTGCTCACGTACTCCGGCTTTTAAACCAAAAACTCCAGCTTTCTCCCTGTCTCTATATCGTGCACAGTTCTTGCCTCCTAGTTATGCACGAACAGCGGGGGTGGGGTGGGGGTGGGGGTGGGGCGCACCTCGGGGACTCACCCCTCCCCGCGGCAGAACGCAGCAGCCCCCGGGCGGGTCGGTGGTCTCTCTCCGAGCCGTGCTCGCGCGGGCCGGGTGCCGGGGTGGGGTGGGGAGGCACAGCCGCAGCACAGCCGGAAAAGTGGCTCGTGCCTCGGAGGAAGTTGACCCTCTTCCCCTACCAAGGACTTGGGATGAAAATAGCTGCTTCCTCTTCACCCTTCCTGGCCTCAACCCGTTTCCGAGCCCCCCGCCCCCGGGCTATTCGGCCCCTTCCCTGAGCGCTCGGTGGCATCACGAGGGCAGGGACCCCGCACCCCCGGCCCTGCGTCCGGCCTCCGCGTCCCGCGACTCGGCCACTTGAACGCCCCCAATTAGCAGAAATCTCCGCGCTCGACGCTCGGCGCCCGCTCCCTCCCGGGACACGGCCGCCTGGGAACCCTGTCCCCCAGCGCCACGGCTCCCGCGGCCGGCTACGCCCCCAAGCCCGGGGGGAGATGGGGGGCAATTAGTTTCTCGCAATTAGTTTCCCCTCTTTGTATGGACCCCATTCAAAGTGTGGCTCGTAGCCCTCCGCGCGGGGAAAGTAGTCCCGACCCGGCCTCAGGGCGGCTCGCGCCTGGCGCGGTGGGCTCTCGGAGCGGGTGGGCGCTCTGGGGGAGCTCCCGGGGCCCGGCGCCGCGGCGCAGGGGCGCCCACGGCGGCGAGGTCGCCCGGCCGAGGGGGCGGGGAGGCCGCCTAACTCCTCGCCATCGCCCAGAGAGATGGATCATGGGGCGTCGAGCGACGGCAAAGCTCAAACCACGTACAGCGGGCGGTACGCATCAACCAAACCTGACCAACGGAAGCCGGGAGCCGCCCCCCGCCGGCTCTCCCGCCCCGGCCCCGCAGATCGACGGGGACGCCGAGCCAACCCGGCGGCCGCTGGCCTGCCCGGCCCCACCGGAGCCAATGGGAGCCCTCCGGGGGCGGGGCCTCCGGCCATCGCGGTAGGCTGCGCGCGCCCTGCCCCCTCCCGCGCAGGCCCCGCCCCCTCCCCTCCCGCTCGCGGCGCCCGCGGAGTTGAGCCAGTGAAGTGCGGGCGGCCGTGGGAGCCAAAGTTGCGCTGGGCTCGGCGCTGGGCCTGAAGCGGCTCCGCGCGCCCGCCCGCCGCTCGCGCCCGCCGCCAGGCCCTCCTCAGGAGCCGCGGCCCGCCGCCCGCGCCCGCCCGCCCGGCCCCCGCCGATGCCGGCCATGGTGGAGAAGGGCCCCGAGGTCTCAGGGAAGCGGAGAGGCAGGAACAACGCGGCCAGCGCGGCCGCCGCCTCGGCCGCCGCCGCCGCCTCCGCCTCCGCCTCCTCGGCCGCCGCCTCGGCCGCCTCCGCCTCGGCCGCCGCCGCCTCGGCCGCCCCCAATAATGGGCAGAATAAAAGTTTGGCGGCGGCGGCGGCCAATGGCAACAGCAGCAGCAACTCCTGGGAGGAAGGCAGCTCGGGCTCGTCGAGCGACGAGGAGCACGGTAGGTGCGGCGCCCCCGCGCCCCGGCCGCGGCCCCCGCCCGCGCTGACGCCCCTCTCCCCGCAGGCGGCGGCGGCATGCGGGTGGGACCCCAGTACCAGGCGGCCGTGCCCGACTTCGACCCCGGTGAGTACGCCCGGCCCGGCCCCGGGGCGGCCGCCGAACTTTCTGTGGGTGGTGGGCGGGGGCGGCCTGCGCCCGCGGGGAGCCCGGCCCGCCGCGAGGACGTGTCCGGCGCGCCCACCTGCACCGGGGCCGGACAGCGCGCCGCCGCCCGCCCGCGGGTCTCCCGGCCGCGGGGTCCCGCCCGCCCGGCCGGAGCCGGCCCCGACCCGTCCGAGTGGGCGTGGGCTCGCGCGCCCACCCCCGCGGAAGTGTGCCGGCGGCCGGGGCGCGGGCGGCCGCGGGCGGGCGGGAGCGTGCGCGGGCCCCGGCAGCGGGCTGTGCGGGCCGGACGCCCCTGCGGCTCCGCGCGGCCGCGGCTGTGAAGTGGAGCCGGCGGAACCCGCGCAGACAAAGGAATCCGTGGGCTCCTGGTGCCCGGACGGAGCCCCTCGGGAGGAGGCTGCCGCTCGGCGCGGCCGCTGCCCGCCACGCGAAATCGCGGAGCGCCGTGGGGCGCGGAGCCCGGCTGCGCCCCGGGCCGGCTCGAGAGAGGAGGCGGGCACGCGGGCTTTTCCGTGGGAGCCGCGCTGCCGACACGCGCGGGGACTTCAGTCCCGCCGCGGGGACTTGGCGCCTGCGTGCGCCCGGGGATCGGCGGCCTTTCCACGCGCTCTCCTCGCGCTGTGGACGGGGCGCCCAGGGCCTGTGCTCCGCGGCGCCTCCCGGCTGCCCGGCTCGGTCTGGCGCGCCCTTCCCCCGCCTGCCTTCTCTGCGGGCCGCTTCTCCTTTCCGGGCTGCCACCGGGAGACCGGCCTTCCCCTCCGCCGCCTTCTCCGCCCGAGGTCGGCCCCGGGGGGGCTTGCTGCTTCGGGGTTACCGTTGACCCTACCTTCCTTTTCTAGGTCAAGTCCATCTTTGCTTTGATGCACAGAACATAAGCTTGTTACCAAGTTCCTCCCGCTATTTAAAAAAAAATCGACCTTCATCAGCCGTTTAGTTTTAGTAAGTTGGCGAGTGTTTGGTGAGTTTTGGCGACTGAACTTCGAAAGCCTCATTTAGACGTGTGGGTGTGACAGGACGGAGTTGCGCGTTGATGGCCGCCCCGCAGCTGGGCGTCCGGCCCGGTTCTGAATGCCGCGGGCGGGCTGGACGCCGCGAGGAGCTGCCCGCTTCGGCTGCCTGCTCTGGGGCAGCGAGTGCAGTCGCCCGCTCTGAGCCGTCCTTGCGTTTTTGGCGGGGTGGGCACAGCACGAATTTGCCCCGCTGCATCTGAGGACTGTGAAACATTGTAAATGTTCTTCTGCGAAGTCGCACCGCAGGCGTCGGGGTCTTGGCGCTAAGGTCTCCCAGTTTCCGATTTTGTGTTTGTCTTAATTGGGAAAGAACCTCATGTTATGAAATAATTCTACACCCTGTTTTGCCAGTCTGAGCAGTGGTCACGTTTCTTATAAGACTGAAAATTGTGGGACTTTGTGATCTGCCAGTACTTTGTTTCAAGGTGTGGTGTCATAGGACTGAAAACCCAAGAGAAAGGAGACTGCTCGTTTGGAATAGAAGTGCTTGTGTTTGTGTCACAGCAGAATGAAAATTTTCAGTCTTTAGGCTTGAGGCGCCTTCCGTCGTGGGTGCATGGATGGCGCGGGGCTGAGACGGATTGCTGCGGCCT
The DNA here is from genome assembly GCA_004024925.1 of Scalopus aquaticus. Classification (NCBI taxonomy): domain Eukaryota; kingdom Metazoa; phylum Chordata; class Mammalia; order Eulipotyphla; family Talpidae; genus Scalopus; species Scalopus aquaticus. Next base: position 9,791 of record PVIJ01005039.1, read on the forward strand.
TTTTGCTCCCTGAGTTTGACCTGACTTTTCGTTTAATCTTTACCAGAATGAGAACAGATAGGTGAATAGGAAACTCTTCAGAGGGCCTTTTTTAAAACTCTGGCAAAGATGAGCACGGGGAAGAGCTGGTTTTCATTTTTCTGGTGAGGAGATGTTCTCCGCGGTATTCCAAGTTGACCCTATTGAGCTTTAAGTGGGCGACGGAAGCCGGGCTCGCCTGACCCTCCCGTGTGGTCGGGGGGCGCTGGCCCTGTCCTCCGTGCGGGTGGAGTGGGTGAAGTGCGGGAGTCCTCAAGTGGCTCTCCGTTCCCGGCCCAGGGGACCCAGATGGGGTCAGCGCACGGTGGCACGGCTTGGTAATCAAAGCGCCGTCCACGGTCACAGCGCTGGGGAGAGCTCTGCCAAGTGGCTGTGAAAACGAAGACCAGGACGCAAGTGTCCGCTGTCCCCCCAGGCTCTGCTCTTGTGTGTGCCGCCCACACTCAGTCCCTTGGGGCTGTCCTTGGCTCTCCTCGGAGCGCAGTGGCCACAGAGTGAGGGCCTGGCTCCTCGCTGCTGGTACTGCCGACACTGGCGAAGCGCGGCTCACTTTGCACTGAGTGGTGTTTCTGTACAAAGTCTGAAGGCCCCACGGCCTCACGGCGGGAGGGGCCTGTGAGGCCTGCCCCTCCTCCAGGCGCTTCCTGCTGTCGGTCTGCGTCAGGTGGGCTGCAGGGCTGTGTATTCAGGGCGTGTCACTGTCAGCTTCTACCCTGAGCTGCTTCTCCGTGTCACCCTTAGCTAATGCTGAAGTTACGACCCTTACAGGAGAGGAAGTTGTTCAGTGTAAGTGTTTCTGAGATCCTGGTCTTTTAAAAAAGCAGACTTTATTTTGAACATGAACCTAATTTCATCAGGTTTGAAAATTTGTGGCTGTCATTGGCTCAGCTGTCATTTCATAGGGGGCTTGTATGCCTTTGTGCCGACTAACTTTCTTGAATAGAGTATGCTTTTGTTTTTAAGCTTATCTTTACATGAAGTAGTGTTTTTCTTTTTCTTTTTTTTAAGGTTGGTTTATTTATGCATACAAGCTAGGGTGCGGGCCAGAGGTGTGGGGGGTGAGAGGACTCCCCAGAAACAGAGTGGGGAGCAGAACAGGCGGATCCACTGAAATCCACTGCTGAGGGGGCAGCGGGGAGACAGGAGAGGTTTGCTGCGCCCTGTGGGAAGCTCCCTGGCCAGGAATTGAACTTGTGCTGCAGTGGCTGTGATAGCTTCATGGGCTGAGACTAACCCCTGTGCCACTGGGGCAGCCCTGAACTACTGTTTTTCTTACAAAGTCCAAGTGAGTGATCAGTCTTGCTAAGTAGTGCAGCGAGGTGCGGGGGGTGGGGGGGGATGCCTAAGGCTGGTTGTCAGGGCATTGGCTGCCCTGTCCCTGTGACTGGAAGGCGGCACAAGGTAGCGCTGACGCTTCTCGCCCCAGAAGCTGGGGTTTCCTCAGTCATCAGTGGGGTTCTTGGCGCCTTCAGGGGTCGTCTGTGATCATGTCAGTCATAGTCATCTTTTTAATTTCTTGTGTTTTTTTTCCGGAAGTGATGTAGAGTAGACTGAGTTTGGGCTATTAATGGAGTCCCCGTCCTGGCCGCGCCGCGACCAACTGTGTGCCACCCTGAGCTCGTTACTCCATTCTTGCCTTCGTCTGTAGAGTGGAGATAATAGAACTTTCTCAGAGAAGGAACTGACTGAGCTCGCACCTGTAAACTGCCCAGCACAGGGCCTGGCACACGCAGCGAGGGCAGACATTTCTATGTCTCCATTCTGATTATCATGCGCGTGATATGAGGTGCCAAGCAGAGATCCCTGCGTTGCCTGCTTTTGCATAGATCACGCTGGATTGTAACCTTGGATTTGCAGCAGTGCAGATCGCGCAGAGCCGTTTGAAAGATGACTGCTTTAAGGTTACTTGTGTCTGCTGCACTTTAGATAAAAACCTTTCCCTGGAAGATCCAGAACTAGACCTTTTGGTAGATAAGGAACGCTGCGGTCCACAGAGAAGAACCTGTTCAGATCAGTTTTCTAGATAGCACAAAAGAAACCTTGACTCCATCCCTGGGTCATGGACCTTAACTGGGTTCTGCATCAGCTCTCCGGGTCCCCTCTGGGAGAGCTGAGACTGTCAGGGTCTCTCCGCCATAACAGTCCCTTCCGAGGTTAGCTGGTTGGGGCTGTCCCGAGCAGAGTTGTTTTAAAAGGAACAGTAAAGGCCGTTTGTGCAGAAGAAATTTAGACTTACTCTCCGAAAGCCATCTTCCTGGGCGTTTATATATAAAGTTGAAAAAAAACACACTTCGTTTTTGAAGCTAAAGCACCAAGTTCTGTCCAAGTTACCGTGTCTCCTTGCTGGGTTGTGCCTTTTTGTGTCTCCCTCTCTGCTCAGAGGTCGTAATTAATTTGTGGCTTAGCCCTCACTTTCCTCTGAGCCTTTCCTCAGAGGTTCCACTCAGACTGTAAAAATAAGAAATAAGACGTGTATTTGTGCTCTTACACTAGTGGAAAACAGTGCCTTTTTGCTAAGGAGTATGTGTTCAGTTTGTGTTCTAGAGAACTAGAAATCACCTTGGGGAAGAAGACGTCTTTAGCAAAGCAGTGAAAGTCTGGATAAGGTAGGAATTGGGGATTTAGTGCTGATTCAGTGATTTGGACTGAGTTAATTCCTGTAACTTTAAATAGCATCTATGGAAAATATTTATGACCTTAGTTAGGAATGATACAGGATAGTTGTGATAACTTTTTTCCCTGTTTTTTGTGTTCTGTAAGTTTTATCAGTATATATATATTATCTAAACTCAGTTTTATGCTTTTCTGTTGATTTCTAAAAGCAGAATATTTAAAAATTGGTTTAAGGTGGCAGAAAGTGTTTCACCAAAATGCTTGAAATAATGAAAATATTAAAATGTCATTTAGGACCTCCCTTGATAGTCTCGGCACTATCAAGCTGTCACCACCCACTGCGGCCTGAGTTCCATCCCCGGCCAGGGAGCTGACCCACAGGGTGCAGCAAACACCACCTGTCCCCGCTGCTCCCTTCAGCAGTAGATTTCAGTGGATCCACCTGTTCTGCTCCCCACTCTGTCTCTTGGGAGTCCTCCCCCCGCACCTCTGACCTACACCCCAGTTCCTGTACGCATTTTAAAAAGTCATTTAAATGAAATGTTAACAATAAGTTCTAAAAATTCCTGTTTTTCTCAAAATAGTCAAAAACCTTAAGGATCTGGATTTTAATAAAAATTACACACTAGACATAATTCTTTGAAGTTTCTGGGTTTTCCTTCTCTCCCAGTCATCAGAGAAAAATTGGGATGTCCACTTACTCTAACCGTCTTGTGTTCTAGATGAAGAAAGTAATAAACTCTTTCGTTATCTTTCATTAAAAGTTCTCTAGGGTGGCCTTGAGGCCATATGCTGCTCAACTTGAGACTTTTGGTTTTAGAGCTTGTTCTGATTGCAGGAATTGGGAATAGTAATATGTGTTCATAGTTTCAGAATCAGAGTAGGAGCGAAACTTTAAAAAATTGACCAGAAGAGTTATCGTGCATATTTTGAATGTCTTTGTAAATCACCGTAAGGTAGGACAGAACTGGGAAGATAGAATCACTGGGAAAAGTTCAGCGTTTCCAATACCGCAGGACTCTGGCTCTGCCCCCGCAGCCGGCAGTCGCGGCCGGGCTCTGCCGGTGGCTGCGGACAGCCCCGCGTGCTTGCCGTGGTTTCTGCGAAGGCTCCTGGTTTGCAGCCTGTGTGCAGCAGCGTCCAGCTGGTCTTAGCCGTGCACAGGGTCTCTGCGAAGGGTGAGGAGAAGGCGGCGCCCGGGCGGGACGCGGCGCTGGGAGATGGCGGGCGCCACTGGGAGAGCGTCTGGGAGCAGAGGGGCTCGTGGGAAGACGCCCTGGTCTGGGCTGTGTCTGCCGCGGAGCGCGCGCTGCCTGCGCCGTTGGCCTGGCCTGGCCTGGCAGGGAGGCTGCGGGGCCCAGAGGTGCCGGGTGCCGGGTGCCGGGGCGGTGCGGATGGCGCGGCTCTCCTCTCCTGAGGGAATCGCGTGACCCGCGGCCAGCAGCCTCCCCACGTGTGGTTGGCTCTTACGTGCGTGCTTTCGTGGGTAAGCGATCTGTGTCGTCGTCGGGGTCCTCGGGGTCATTTGCCGTGACCCCTCCCGAATGAGTGCCTGACCCCGGCAGGGCGCGCAGCCTGGTGCCGGCAGCATTCAGTCTGGACGTCGCTGACCCGGTGCTCGAGCTCGTGGGGCGCTTTTGCTGGCGAGGGTGGTGTCTTGGTGTGTGTTTGGCTGCCTGGCTTCTTCCTGTGTCATTAATCACTTTTCTGTAGGGTCCTGGTCTTTTCTTTCTGATTTGTGTGAGTTCTTTATGTATTTGGACGCTGTCAGGGTTGCATACGGAGAATTTTGGTTCCAGTTTAGTGTGGGAGTTCATTGGCTTGCTTTGGCTAGGAAGGAATAAGAATATGTCCTTGATGGCATGTGTTTCTGCCATGGTACCTAGGCAGTAATACTTGTCCCCAGGGCTCCCAGTTGCTTTTTTTTTTAAAGATTTATTTATTCACACAAGAACTGGGGTGCAGGCCAGAGGTGTGGGGGGTGAGAGGACTCCCCAGAGACAGAGTGGGGAGCAGAACAGGCGGATCCACTGAAATCCACTGCTGAGGGGGCAGCGGGGAGCTGGGAGAGGTCTGCTGTGCCCGGAGGGTCAGCTCCCTGGGTGGGGATCACGCTGACACTCTAACCCCTGGGCCACCAGGGAGGCACCTCCCAGGATTCCTAGTTTCTAAGATGAAAGTCACTGAGAATTGACACATCTTTTTTTCTTTGTTTCAATGTCATTGAATTCACTTGTTGCACTATTAGCCGATTGACAAAATAAGGTACCAGGTGACTTGAAAAACCTCTATCTAATTTGTCAGCATGTAGTTGCAGCAGCATGCTAGAGGCTGAAGTTATGGCTGTAGTTCCCATCATGGTCCGTTGGTTTCCCACGGAAGGTTAAGATGCTATGGACTAAAACAAAATTCAGCTGTCTTAGGGGTTTGCCGCCATCATCAGGGAGTGCTGGGAGTGTGAGGGTGGTGAGGTGTGACTTGTCATCCCTGACAGGAACCCCCAGAGGGGTGGCCGGCGGTGTGGGCTCACGTGAACAGGCTGGTCTGAACGCTTCCGGCTGTGGGACGCTTTGACCCAGCGGTCACCGGAGGTAGAGTCGCGATTTCCATTCGCAGATGAGGAAGCTGGCAGGAGAGGCTCACTGTTAATGGTTCACCCTAACTCCTCACCCACGGGGACCCATTCTAAGGCGCCGTCCATCCGCTGTAAGGCGTGCCATAGTTTTTTGTCTGTCCCTAAGAAAGTTGCAGACAGATTTCATTCTCGTGTTTCAGGGAGAGCTAGTAATCTCCTTGAAGAAAAGGCACTTGCAGGCGTAGCGCTTTATTGGCCCAGTGGAGTTTTCTTCTCCCCGGTGCTGTGGGTTCGTTGGCGCTGCAGGTCCCCTCCTCCCTCCTTCTTCCTCCCTCCTCCCTCCTCCCTCCTTCTTCCTCCCTCCTCCCTCCTTCTTCCTCCCTCCTCCCTCCTCCCTCCTCCAACCCCGCACGCCAGGAGAGGGCGAGCTGGAGGAGTTGCTTGGGCTCTTGCACGTGTGTTGAAGTCATCTTCAGAGCTCAAAATGTAATTGTCATTATTTGAGGGTGCCATTTCTCGGGAGCGTGTGACGTAAGGTTGAAAGGACAGTGCATGTCGGCTAGCCTGTAGTTGGGGACACAGCATGTAAGCTTCTCCTGTCATATCTGTCCCCGCGTGTTTTTCTGTAGGTTCACGTTGGCCTCGAGCTTTGGGGTGTATTTAAGTGCTGTGTTCTGAATGAGGTGTGAAGTGATACACAAAATACTGTTTTTTTTAAACCCTTGATTTCACCTGTGCAGCTGCTAATGTTCAGCAACTGATTTCCCTCCTGTGGGAGTTACTCCCCTCCCCCTTCCCCATCAGCCAAGAAACGAACCCAAGTATATATTTCTTGGTATTATTAGTTACTTTTGTTCTTTATTTGGAAGGCAGAGAATGCTTAAAATCACAAGCCTTACTCTGCTTGACTTGAATGTGAGACTTACTGTTCCTGATGTGATCATAGTGTGGTTGAGCTAAGGCCTAACTTCATTAAGGACTGAGTTTGCCCAGCAGCTCCAGGCCTGCTTTGAACTTACACCTGAGCCTCTCCCGGGAGCCTGCTGCTCCCGACATTGGCTGTGCCTGTCCTTTGGCAGCTTGTCTGTGGCCAGGAAGATGACCTGATGGTCTCGCTGTTGGAAAAGGCTCAGCTCTGCCCGGCGGCCGCGCAGTGGCCAGCAGGCCTTGCTGTGCTGTTTTGTGCACAGTATACTCTGGCTCTGAGGGCCACAGTTTCTGCTTAGCCTCTACTGGCATAGAAGCTTTTGGGCTTGGGGCTTGTTCTGCTGTTAAACTTAGAATGGATATGGGGAGACCAGGAGAGCAGCCTGCCTGCTCTCCTCAGCAGCGTAAAGTGGTGGTGTGGTGGTGTCACCGATCCTTCCTGTCGTGGAACGTGGGGAAATTGAAGAAACTGTCAAGTTTTAGATGAAATGGTCCTTTGAGCCAAGCCTCAAAAATGGGAGTTTTCCAGGGCCGCCCTGGTGGCCTAGGGGTTAAGTCTCAGCGCTGCACCGCGATGGCCCTCTGATGGCCTTCTGCCACAAAGCGGCCTGAGTTCGACCCTGACCACGGCGCAGCAGACTTCTCTGTCTCCCTGCTGCTCGCCCCAGCAGGGGATTTCAGTGGATCCGCCTGTTCTGCTCCCCACTCTGTCTCTGGGGAATCCGCTCATCACCCCCCCGCCCCTGCCACACACCTCTGGCCTGTACCCCAGCTCCTGTATGCATTAAGGAATGAATCTTTAAAAAAAATTAATAGCATGTATTTGGGCTATAACATGTGAAAATTCTAATTTTCTTCAACGTTTTATTTATTTTTCACCCTCCCCCTTCAACGTTTTGGTCTAGATTTTTAAAATTGTTTTGAGCTGTGCTGTGCAGTAATGTTGCCACCTACTATATACAGCTATTTAAATAAATTAAGATTAAATAAGCTTTTCCATCTTGTCACGCTGGCCACATTTAAAGTGCTCAGGAGCTGGTGGCGGCTGGGCCCCAGGGTCTCCGGCCGGCGTGGAAGGACGTTGCCGTCGTCCTGGAGTTGCCGTTGGAGGCCCGGCCTGGGGCCTCTGCTGACCCGGCGTTGCTGTTAATTTTTTATGACTGGTTCAGGAGTCTTGCCGTGTAATCTAGGTGTGCGGTGGGATGGGAGATCGGTGCAGCTGACGAATGCTCTGGTAGCTGTGTGTGTACTCAGTTTCTCTGGTGGAGTGTTTGTTAAAATATTGCTGTTAAGATACTCAAATTAGGACTTCTTGAAGCCAAGGAAAAAATGGAAAACTTAGGAGAGCTTTGTTTCTCAAGGTGGTTATTAGTACCTAATAAACCAAAAAGATGATTAGCATGCATGATTATAGCGAAGGTAATTGTAGGGCTTAAAAGGTTAGTAGTACGAAGACTCAGCTTTGTCTTGAAAGATTAAAACAGCCTTAGTGAGGTATAATTGGCATAAAATAAACTGGACATATTTAAAGGATAGAGTGGGATGCTGAAGCCCCACTGCTTACTAAAGCTCTGTTCAGTCTATTTTTGCTTAATTGTGAATACTTTCTATTGATATTACAGGTTTTGTATCTGGAAGTTTGAGTTGGATATTTGAAAATTTTTTATTTTAATGAAGGACCGTTATTTTAGATCCTTGTTAATTTTTGACAGCATTGGCTGTGCCCTCAGGGGTGGGCCCAGGCGCTCTCCTGCACGGCCCCAGCGCAGTCTCTTGGGCTCTCCGCCCCCCTTTTTCCCCTAATGCCTATATCTTTTTTTTCTCAGGATTTATTTATTTATTTATTTTTAAGATTTATTTTATTTATACATACAAGCTGGGGTACAGGCCAGAGGCGTGGGGCGGCGAGAGGGTTCACCAGAGACAGAGCGGGGAGCAGAACAGGCAGATCAGAAATACCCTGCTGAGGAGAGCAGCGGGCGAGGCAGGAGAGGTCTGCCGCGCCATGTGGGATTCTCCCCGGCTGGGCGTCGAACTCGCGTCACCGGTGCCAACTCGCGTCACCGGTGCCAACTCGCGTCACCGCTGCCGACAGCTCCACAGCGCAGCGCTTAACCGCTGCGCCACCGGGGAGGCCCCTTTTCTCAGGATTTATTATGCATACAAGCTGGGTGTAGGCCAGAGGTGGGGGGTGAGGGGGGTGAGAGGACTCCCCAGAGACAGAGTGGGGAGCAGAACAGGCGGATCCACTGAAATCCACTGCTGAGGGGGCAGCGGGGAGACAGGAGAGGTCTGCTGCGCCCTGTGGGAAGCTCCCTGGCTGGGACGGAACTCGTGCTGCAGCTGCAGCGGCTCTGGATAGCTTCATAGTGCTGTGCCTAACCCGTTGCGCCACCAGGGAGGCCCTGGAAATAAACTTTTAAGCTACACTTTTGGCTTTTCTTTTCTTTTTTTTTTTTTTTGATTTATTTTTTATTTATACATACATGCTGGGGTACAGGCCAGAGGCATGGGGCGGCGAGAGGGTTCACCAGAGACAGAGCGGGTAGCACAACAGGCAGATCAGAAATACACTGCTGAGGGGAGCAGCGGGCGAGGCAGGAGAGGTCTGCCGCACCATGTGGGATTCTCCCTGGCCGGGCATCGAACTTGCTTCGCCACTGCCGACAGCTCCACAGCGCAGTGCTTAACCGCTGCGCCACCAGGGAGGCCCCCACTTTTGGCTTTTCAAAGAACAAGTACCAATAGCACAATGAAAGTGTTGATAGCAGTGACTTGAGGTAGGGTTTCTCAGACTTCAGTGCCAGCGGGACAATGCTCATGATCTTTCTAAAGCCACGCAACTGTTCCGTCGGTTAGACACACTTGTTGCTTGACTGTGTTTGTGAAGGAAAAACCAACTATGAACATGTATGAAATTGCAGTTCTACTCTAGAAAGTGAGCTAAGGCGTGAAAGGTGTTTGGTTTTTCACAGATGCAGCTCCCGGCGGGCACGCCTGTTGCCCTGCGGCCCGCGCGCCTGCTCAGAAGCCTGCGAGGAGCTGCTGCTTCTGGTGTTCTGGGAATGCTGATCTTTCCCTTTGTTACAGGTGTTGCATTTACACGTCGACTTGTAATTTTTTTTTGTTGCTTCTGAAAAATTTGAACATTAGGAAAAAATAGAACCTTAATGAATCCTTTAAGTTTTTTGGCACATTTGCTTAATCAAATATTTTTGGCCTGAAATTTAGTGAATTTGCCTTGAAGTGAAATCACAGGTATTTTGATTTAGAAGTTGTCTGTCAGACTTAATTGTCGGACACACACTATTTCCTGAGGTCCATAAGACGTCTAGTCTGGCAGGACAGGTGCCCTGGGAGGGAGCCATGCCCGCCTCGGGGCGTGGCGGCAGGGGAAGAGCAGGGTGGCGGAAGTTGGCGTGGAAGGGGAGGCTGTCCAGAGGTGCCCCTTCTGGCCGTCTCCAAGGGCTGGGAGGGAAAGATGCTCCAGGCTGAAGGGCTGCATGTGGAGAGTCTGGCTTGGAGGACTTGACTTTTTTGAGGTAGCACAAATAACACTGGTTGACAGTGAGACCATAACTGACTTAAAAAGGCCCTAATCTGTAGTATCTTGGTGCGCTGAACATGACTATACCATGAAAATTTTTTATTAGCTCTTGTTTTGAAGATATTTCATATAATTCATTTTATATGTTTCACCGTGTCAATTTATCCAGTGGGACTGCAACAATGAATAGAATGATGTTATACTGTATCGCACTGCATGACACCATCATGCACACATCATCAGAGTTGATTGCATCATTTTCTGATGCAGTGCAGTACTACTGCCGGGCGCCTGCTGAAGGAAGCTGACGTCAGCAGTGCACTATAGAAAGCCCTGTCGGAAAGGCGGAGCACTGAAAATGTTTCAGACTTTGTGCAAGACAGTTGAAGCTACTGTTCCATAGAACTGTTATTATTTTATCCATTTAGGCACAATACAGAACAGTAATGCCTCAAAAGTACATTCATAGCGTGACAATTTCTGCTCTATTTGTGGGTAAGTGACATTTGCCAACGAGAAGAAAAGAATCACGTCTCAAGTGAAGAAGGCTTATCTTTACTTCGGATGCAAGGTTGGTGACTAAGACAAGCCTTGGGCCCCACATATATGCTGTGCTACATGTACAACACAACTTTTGCAGTGGTCAACACATTGTTTGCGGGTAGTTTTTATCGCACGCTAACAGGTGGCACGGGCCATTTTTGCTAATTTTTTAAGTATAAAAAAAAAGTATAAAAATAAACATAAATTTACGTTACCCGCATTCTACTGCTAGGCTATAAAAAACGTATTAATACATGTCCCGCACATAAAAGACTGTTCCTTCTGCTTGGTTCCTCCTCTTTCCAGAGGAAGTAACAAAGCAAAAGAAGTCGAGAATAGTCTACCCCAACATTCCGTCTGCATTGAGATGACTGGTTCAACAACTTGCTGCAAGGAAGCATGGAATGCTTTTCACCTACTGTCTATAAACTTTGTTGGGAATGTTAGGTCAGAAAGCTACAAGGAACTAGTAGAAGACTTTCTGATGCAGTGTTAGAAACTTGGCTGCAATATGTCTCTAAAGATCCACTTCCTTCATTCCCATCTGGATTTCTTCCCTGAAAACTGTGGTGTGGTTAGTGATGAACATGGCGAATGTTTTCATCAAGATAGCGCATCCATGGAACAAAGATACCAGGGACGTGGTCCACTTCAATGCTGGCTGACTACTGCTGGACACTGCCCAGAGATGCTCCTGAGCAGCTGTACAAGAGACAAGCGAAGAAATCTGAGACATAGTCTATGACTTGATTTTTTTACAGGAATTAACTGTAGGCCTAGTCCTAATTGGCATGTGTTTTGTGATGTAAACATCCATTTATTGCAGATTACAAAAAACTAGAGCCAAAATTAGAAATTGACTGGCATATTCGTGTTGAGCACATACAAATTGATAGGAAATGACTAATTTTACTTCAGTGATAAGAATTTTGCAAAAATTTGTTGACCATTGTGATTGGATGCAAGTGACGCTTAGGGAGGAGCCAGGAAGTGGCGAGAGTCGCTCGCGCACGGGCCCGCGTGCCAGGCAGGGACTGTGTTAAGGAACAGCTTTAGTAAGGTGAAATCCACAGGGGCCTCCCTGGTGGTGCAGGGGTTAAAGTCTCAGGGTTATCAAGCTATCTCCAGCCACTGTGGCACAAGTTCGATTCCCGGCCAGGGAGCCAACCCACGGGGTGCAGCAGACCCTCCTGTCTCTTCCCTCAGCAGTGGATTTCAGTCAATCTGCCTGTTTGCGCGCCATTCCCCTCTACCCCCACGGCCCATTTAGAGCAAGCACCTACACAGGCAATCACCTACACAGTTTCTTTTGGGGCAATGAAAATGAAATTAGTGGTAAATTCTGTGACTCAGCAAATAAAATAAAAAAACCAAATTATATCTGTTAGGAGTAAATGTCAGGATATGTGAATTTTATGTTTTTTTTAAAAGATTTATTTTATTTATTTATGCATACAAGAACTGGGGTATAGACCAGAGGTGTGGGGGGTGAGAGGACTCACCAGAGACAGAGTGGGGAGCAGAACAGGTGAATCTACTGAAATCCACTGCTGAGGGGAGCAGCGGGGAGACAGGAGAGGTCTGCCGCGCCCTGTGGGTCAGCTCCCTGACCGGGGATCGAACGCTTTCTGCAGTGGCTATGATAGCGTCATAGGCTGAGACTTAACCCCTGTGCCACCAGGGAGGGCCACACCTGTCTTTTTAAGACCTCCTCAGTCTGGTCTTGCATTTTCTTTGACTGTATCTCCGCATCTTTCAATTCATTGCTCAGATGTTCCTTCTCAGTAAGGCCTGTCTTGACCTACCTTCCTATCCACCTGTAAGTATGTCATCTCTAAAATGTAACGTAACACCTAGCTACATGCCGTATGATTCCACTGGAATCATTCTGGAAAAGGCCAAACTGTAAAAAAGAGTGATTGGTCCCCAGGGTTAGAGTGGGAGGAGACTGATCACACTGAGCGGGCATCAGGCCTGTGGAACCCGCTGCGTGTGGCCTTGGAGGTGGACACGCGTGGTCCTGTCTGTGTCTAGAGCCATAGGACGTGCAGCCCCCAGACGGACCCAGGGGCAACAGCAGAGTGTGTGTTATGGTTTGGCAGTGTCAGTTCATTAGTCATGACTGTCCACTTTTGGGGGGGATGGGGATAATGGGGGACTTTTCATGTGTGTGGGGGCAGTGGGTATATGAGAAATCTCTATATCTTCTCGGTTTTGCTGTGAATCTAAAACTACTCTAAAAAATGTCTTTAAATATAAAACAATGCCAAAATCTAACCAGTTAGCACAATTAAATAAAGTTAATTAGTTCATAGTATAATTAAATCTCCAGTCAATTAATTGAATTATTGAGACCTAACCGGCTTTATTAAATGATGCATGAACTGGGCAGGTCCCCATTTAGACACTGTCCAGTCAGCCTTCTAAACAGTTGATGTGTTTGAATCAGGATTTAATCACGATCTTTATGCTGCCTTTCTTAAGCACAGCTTTACTGAGGTGTGGTCGACTCTCAGGGCACTGCTGTAGTTCAGGTGGCCGCTTCGGACCTCTGGTGCACCTGTGGCGTCCTCGCAGTTAGGGCTGTGGCGCCTGCAGCTCCTTGCTGCTTCCTCCCAGCCGCCCGCCTGCTCTCTGCTGGAGGCTAGTTTGCACCTCCTGGAGTTGCAAATAAATGGAATCTTAAATTTTGTACTGTTTTGTCTGACTTCTTTCATTCAGCATAATTATTTTGAGACTCATTCATATTATTGTGAGTGATAGTGATTATTCCTCTTTATTTCTCAGCAGTATTGCATTATGTGGATACACTAGAATTGTTTAATCCATTCACCTTTTATTTTTTAAGATTTTTTATTTTTTATATATACATACAAGCAGGGGTACAGGCCAGAGGTGTGGGGCGACGAGAAGGTTCACAAGAGAAGGAGTGGGGAGCAGAATAGGCAGATCAGAAATACACTGCTGAGGGGAGCAGCGGGCGAGGCAGGAGAGGTCTGCCGCGCCATGTGGGAATCTCTCCGGCTGGGCATCGAACTCGCGTCGCTGCTGCCGACAGCTCCACAGCGCAGCGCTTAACCGCTGCGCCACCGGGGAGGCCCTAATCCATTCACCTCTTGATGGACATTTGGGTTATTTACGTTATTTGGTTAGGAAAGCTGCTAAGTATATCCACGTACAAGTCTTTGTGAATATATAATTCCTTTTCTCTCAGAGAAGTACATATTCAGGAGTGGAGTCGTACGGTAGTTGTATGCTTTCTTTTTTAAGTAACTGCAGTTTTCTTAAAGTGGTCTCACAATTTCACAATCCAGCCGAGTGTGCAAGAATCCTAGTTGCTCCACAGCCTTGCTGACACTTGAGCTGGTCAGGCTTTATTTGTAAGCAATATACGTGGTGGCGCTGCATTGTGGTTTCAGCTCACACTTGCCTAGTGCCAGATGCTGCTGTGCGTCTTCTGCACTTGGTTGCCATCCCTCTCTCTGGTGAGACGACCGCTTCACCGGGCTCTCCAGGCCTGGCCCGGACTGCGTGGGCTCGGCCCTCCCTTCCCAGCTTTCAGGGCCGCGGTCTTCATTCCCCGCTGCTCACGGTCCGGGCGGCCGTTGTTTCCGTTATTTTGAGTATTTCCAGAGGAAGGGGAAGTCTAGTCTTTTTGCGTCTGTCTGGGCCGGGAGCACCCACGCTGAGCTCTAATGTATAGTTTTGCTTGTTCTTGTTTCCCCTTGTGACTGTGGAAAGCACTTGGTCCTCAGGCGGGCTCTCCTCACTCACTCCGGTTGGCTGATCACATTCTTCTGTCTTGTTTTTGACATTTTCCTTTGGCCGCTGTCTTTTCTGTAAACTGGTAGTTAGAGGGTTAATTAATTTCCGATTAACATTTTTTTGGGGGGAAATAATTCCTAGGGAATGCTTGACCGATCCTACTCAAAATGTCAGTCCCTGTTGCACCCCATTTCCCCTAAGCCTCCGCTACTATTTCTTTTTTGTCCCAATAAATTTACATGTTTGTTTAATGTCTGTTTTAAAATCTAAACTCCATCTAAAGGCCATGGGTCTTTAGTTTATTTCTCTATCTTGAATGAATGAAGGAATAGAATACAAAGGCACAAATACAAAAATAGAATACAAAAATGACAAACCTTCAGGACCATCACTAAAGGTAATTATTTTCTTTTATTAGAATAATTATGTCTAACAATGGTTACTAAAAACTGTAAAATCCTCTGCAATTCAGAGTCAGCAATTCCAGAGGTGACTTGGGGGGCGGGACCATGTCACCAGCTCTCCTTCCTCCCAGGATGACCCTCCCTTCTTAGTAGCTGTGGGAGACTTAGCGGCTCTTTCAAGCCCCAGCTTCAGGTGGTTCCTTTTTCCAGCAGGAGCACGGGGGCTGGGCTGGGCTGAGCCTTCCGCTCTGCCAGCCCAGGGGTTCAGTGCGGGGCCTCGGCCATTCTGGTGACCCCTGGCCCGCCGGCCGCCCTTGGCGCTCAGCTTCTCCGCGGCGTGGCCTGTGAGCGCGGCGGTCACCAGCGGGACCCTGAACCAGGCGCTCCTTTCCCCGCCCCGCCCCGGTTCCGTTCCCTCTTCCCCGGGAACCTGTCCACTGAGCCTCCAGCTCAAGGTTCATCAGCAGAACCCCCCAGCCCCCATTTCTCTTAGGACTTTCCTCATGTTCTTGTTCTCAGCAGAGTCGCCGTCTCCCAGACTCGGCCCTCCCCGCAACCCTCAGCTGGCGCTTGCCTTCACCCGCACCCTCACGGCCGGCCTGCAGGCAGGAGTCCCCTCAGTTCCTACTGCCACCCCCCCAAAACCCCACTGTGAAGTGACGTCCCCAGACACACCACCTCGCCGTCCTGCGGGCGCTGGTCCTGCGGGCCGGCCCCCAGTTTTTCCTTTGCCGTTGTCTGCCGGGGTCTTGCTCTTGCCCAGGCCTGCAGAGCGCGCTTCTGTTTGTGCCGAGGGCGGTTCCAGCGTTTGCGGTTTCACGTAGATACTCGCTGACCCGGAAGCATGGCGACCTGCCGACTCCCAGCTTGCTGCGCGTGTGGCCCGCTGTGTGTGTTTTCTTTTTGATCCTTTAGTCTTTCTTTGACTTGGCGTTTTCCTTTTCTCCTGAGCTCAAGAGTTACTGCATCTTTTTCAAAGTGCTGTCCTGTTGGTGGCCATGCTGGAGGTCACGAAGCATTTCTAGTTTTGTTTTCCGGTCTTTTTGTTGTGGCAAGATACACAAAATACAGAATGTACCCTCTTTAACCATTTTAAAGTGTGCCATTTGGTGGCGGTAAATGCATCCGTGACGGCCGGCCGTCACCAAGCTTCGGGCGGTTGCGTTGCTCTCTCTCCAAGGCCGCCGATTCCGGGCGCCGCCTTGAATCCCAGTGGGGTTACTCCGCTGTTGGCTGCTGCCCGCCTCCGCGCCAGAGTTCCTTTAATTCCCCCTGGGTTCTTCTGTTTTGCGCATACCGCATTTTCTTGACTTTCTCTACATCTTCCCTAAGTTCTTTGAGCATCTTTAAGACGCTGCTGTAGTCTTTGTCTAGTAGATCTGCCATCAAGTCATTTTTGGGGCAGTTTTCAGGGAAATTTTCCCTTGTTTGGGTCACACTTGCTTGTTTCTGTGCATGACTTGTAGTTTCTGTTGGAGACCGGATGTTTGAAGCTCGTGTCCCCTTCTCCAGGGTTTGCTGTTTGTTTCTTTTTTCCCTTCCTGATGTTTTGTGCGTTGCTTCTGTGCGAGGATCATCCTGAGGTGTTGATTTATGGTCTTCTCAGATCTTCCCCGAGCACGTGTGTGTAAGCTCTGTCTTAATTTTCCTCGATAGACAGTTGCTTTGCAATGGACTAATCACCAGGGTCTGCCTCTCAAAGGGGGAAAAGAGAAAAATGAAGGGAGGGTGAGGTGAGTATCCTGGAAGTCACTTGAACCATGCTCTGGGGAGTGGGGGGGATGTGCACCCCAACAGCTGCCTCCTGGCTCTGCACCCACGGCGCAGTCCGCAGGCGGGGCACAGGCCTCCTGGCCTCGGAGAGCAGGGTCTCCTCACCCACCTGCCTCCCGCTACTGCAGGCAGGCTGCTTCAGGAACAGGGGTGCACAGTGGGCTGGGGTGGGCCCCCAGCCGCCCTGCACCCAGAGCTGAGATTGGCTGCCGCCCCCACCCCACCCATCACCCTTCCCTGCAGCCAGCCCACCTTCAGTGGCTCCCCAGTCCGGAGAGCCTCATCGGACAGTGTCTGCCAGTGCAGTTGTCGTCTTGGGGGAGGCAGATTGCACTGCCGCCTCCGCTGGCATCTTCCCGGAATCCTCTGCCCTGGAGACGATAATTTACATCAAGTGAATGTTAACTGGGTGCTTCTCTCCTCTTGAAAGGCCATGCACAGGGGAGGGAAGAACGCAAGAGAGTGTGGTGATGGTTCTCGCCTGGTAAGGTGGCAGGAGACTGTGGGGACCACAGCGATGTAAGAAAAAATTAATAGAGAGAGAATAAAAAGGCCGTGCAGGGACCTGCCGGGAAGGTTAGCGCCTGTTGCCCCTGTGTTCCCTGGTGCCTCTTATTTTTTTAAAGGTTTTATTTACTGTTGTGTAGAACTGGGGTGCAGGCCAGAGGTGCAGGGCTGAGAGGATTCACCAGAGACAGAGTGGGCAGCAGAATGGCGGATCCACTGAAATCCACCGTGGAGGGGAGCAGCGGGGAGACAGGAGGGTCTGCTGCGCCCTGTGGGAAGCTCCCTGGCCGGGATCGAACTCGTGCTGCAGCAGCTGCGTACAGCTTCATAGTGCTGAGACTCAACCCTGCGCCATCAGGGAGTCCCTGACCTTTTATTTTTATTGCAGTGACTGCGTTACCCCCTTTATGTGAGTTTGAGGTGTGCCCTCACCGCACCGTCTGTTCCCTGCAGTCTCCTGCCCTGTGAGGATCTGAACTCATCGGTCCTTGAACCTGTTACCCCGTCACCCCCAGGTCGTGTGACCGGAAGCTGCAGTGTCGCGTGTGTCCTCTCCTCTGGCCCGCCCCGCCCCCCGCAGTCTCCGCAGTCCTGGCATAGTCGCGGCGCCCTGGCCTGGCTCCGCAGCACGGGCGTGAGGCGCCGCTCGGGTGCTGAAGCGCCTCTGCAACGAGAGTTGGGGCGGAGGAGGAGCGTGAGCACAGGTGAAGCTCCCGCAGCTGCGTGAGGACCGCGGCTGGTTGCTGGGTTATGCTGGGGGCTCCGGGGGTCCTGGCATCATCCAGGCCACTCTGGGGGCAGGACGGTGGGCAGGGCAGTGAGAGGTATTTGTTGCTTCCGTCCCCCTCCTGTCCCTTCATGGCCAGCCTTGGCCCACGGTCTCAGCTGTCCTGTGCTCGGCTTGTTACTTGGCCTTCAGGCAGCTGCTGGCATCGGCGCTGCTGCTGTTCTGCCAGGTGGGCGCAGCGGAGGCCACCACGGCCAAGGCCAGCCTTGCCCCTCGGGCCGGGAGTGGCTGCTGACATGTCAGGAGAGGAACTGGGGGTGGGCTTTTTGGTCCTGGGACGCTCGCGAGTTTCCCGGCCTGGCGGGCGGCCCTGGCTGGGCAGCAGAGCTGCTGGCACGTTGGCGTGGGTTTGGGGCGAGGGCGTGAGCTGTGCCTTCAGCTGGGACCTGTGGGCCCAGCCTTTGCCGTTACTTGTCGTGGCTCACAGCTGAGCTGGGCAGAGAAGCCGCTGAGCGGCTCATTACTGTCACCGTCGGTGAAGCCGAGTGCGCCGCCGGGGCCTGTGTCCGTCCCAGCCGCTCTCCGCCATGGCCTTGGGATTCGCTGCTGCTTCCCCTCCCTCCCTTTACTCCTCTGGAAAAGCACTGGTGCCGTTGGACGAGACCTCACACCGGCTCCCGCTGCCCCAGCGGTGCCTGCCCCTCCGCCTTACCTGCCGCAGCCGTCCCTGCCCCTGGCCGAGACGCCGCGCCACAGCTCCTCTTACGCCGTCATCAAGTTTCCCTTTTTCGTTTCATTCTCGGCGCTTTGTGAACGGGCTGTTGTTTCTCCTTGTTCAGGGAGTTTCTTTCGCTAGCTGTGCACTCTGGTCTCTGCTTGCCCGCTCCTCCTCTGGGGCACGTCCCGTCAGCGTGGCTGCCGCGGCGCCCGGTGCCGCCCGCAAGGCCCTGCGCTCGCGTCTCTCTGAAACCTGGTTGCTCAGGGTCCGGGGAAACCGACCGAACAGCCAGTGTCTCTGTAGCCACGTGTGTGCGGCTCGGATGAGGAGGGACCGGACGTTAATTCTGCAGGGAATCAGCTCACGTGACGGGAGGCTGAGGAGTTCGGACCTGCAGCCAGATGGAGAGGCGTGGTGGAGAAAGCTCTTGCCTGAGCCTGAAGGCCGGAGCCGGGAACCCAGCCCTGCGTGGGCCTTCAGGCCAGGAGGCCCCCTTCAGCCTTTTTGGTCACTCCGCCTTCGCCTGCTTGGCCGGGGCCCGCCTGCGCTGGGTGGGGTCTTCCTCCTCATCCAGCCCACTGACTCGAGGGTTAGCCCCATCTGGTGACTCTTGTGGCCGCGCCCAGAGTAACGTTTAAGCAGCTGCCTGGCCTGGTCAGGTCGACACCCAAAATTAACCTTTGTTCCCATGACGTCTTGAACGAGGTGCTGATTTGGTCCCTACAAATTCTCCTCAGTCACCCCCGGACTCCGCTTCAGCTGCTCTCTTCTGTGGGCGACAGGTGCGAGGTGCAGTTTCTAGCGCTCTGCCAGCCGTGCTCCTGCCTTGGGTCTCTGCTCTCATTTTCCTTCCTCCTGGAGTGTGCTGTCCTGCTCCTCTGCCTCCGCCCCCACGCATGTAAATTGGGCCCTTATGTCTTTTCTTCTGCTTTGAAAAGTCACATTCTCACTGACACTCTTCCTGGTTGCTCTATCTAAACATCGCAGCTGCATCCCTGGCATTTCCTGTCCCCCCCCTTGGTTTATTTTTTTCTTCATTTGTTCTTAACACTTCTTGTGCCGGCCATTTTCTGTGCCACCGCATGAATGGTAGAAGCGTTCAATAAAACACACACAGCTCCTGAACTACCGGATATATTTTAATGAAATTTTAAATGCATAGAGATTAAAGCTTCTAGACTGAGTACGATCAAAGAAATAGCTCCTAATAGTTCCAAATAAATCCACTGTGGCGTGAAAAACCGGAGACTAGATGAACACGTGAATACGTGAGCGGAGCAAAAAGTGTTAACATTATCCAACGTGCTTCCTTGTTTATCTTATCGTCTGAGACCTCCATCTGTGGACGAAGGTAAGCTCCGTGAGGTGAGGGGTTTTTAGTCGTGTTCAGCTTTCCAACCCCAGTTTCTGGAATGGCGCCCAGTGCAGAGTTGTCTCAGTGACAGTGTTCCATGTGAAAACGCAGCCGGGCCTGTGGCCAGAAACACCATCCAGTGAGTCGCCAAAAGGCCCGGTAGGAGGGGACAGAGGAGAGGCCCCACTGCGTGTTCCCAGGCCTCTTAGAAACTCGAGTTGTTCTTTGGCCGCAGACATGCGAATTGCAAGGAAGGTGATACTGTAGACATCAAGGGGATGGGCACTGTTCAAAACTGAGTGCCCCCACACGTTGCCATGGCAACACCAGAAGAGTCTGTGATGTTACCCAGCATGCAGTTGGCATTGTTGGGAACAAACAAGTGAAGGGCAGGATTCTTGCCAAGAGAACTCACGCTAGGGCTGAGCACAGCAAGGCCTGGAGTGGCCGAGAGGGCGTCCTGAAAGCCGGGGTGGGGGTCCCCGGGCTCTGTGAGGCTTAGCCTGCTCCACCCGGAGAACTTGGTGTGAGGCCCGGGGAGGGCCTGCTGCCGACCCGCCTGTGCGGTTGTGGCTGACAGACCCCTGGCCTGTAAACCAGACCAAACAAAAAAACAGGGACGAAACCATGTACAGAAATCGCCAGCTCAGAAAAGCCAGGGAGTTTGCAAAATGTAGATCTCGGGCCTGGGTCTCTGGGCAGCGAGCGCCTTTCTGGTGAGTGAGGCCCGTGGCGCGCGCCCTGCACGTAGGCCTTGGCGGGCTGGCTGTGGCGGGCTGGCGGGCGCCTGAAGACACCTTGCCGACCTCGCCTCGTGCTCGCCCCGCGGGAGAGCCCGTGTGCTGCGGACCTCACAGCCGGCATCTCCTCCAGCCCTTGTAGCGCACTGCTGGCTGCCCCTCACAGTCTGGGCCGCTTCCCAGGCGGAGAGCTGTCGTCTGTCGTGTTGTGCAGGGACTCGGGGGTCTCGGGCGCGCTGTTTTATGCCCCCGCCCCGGGCGGCGCGTCTGCTCGGTGTGTCAGTGCTCAAGGTCAAAGCCGGACGCCCCCGGAGACCAGTGCAGAAGCGCCGCTCCTGCCGCCTCTGCCCACTGCGCTGAGCTTCCCGGGGCCTTCCCGGGGCTGTCCGGCTCGGTGGGGACAGCCGCGCAGGGGCGCTTGCTCTTCCTGGCCCTGGTGTGCCCACCTCTGCCGTGGCACGAGAAGACGTGGGTGTCCCCCCCCCCCCCCCAGGAAAGGGTGACACCGTCACGTTTCGTGCCTTTCAGCAGCCGCTTCACGGTTCTCGCCCTGCAGGGCTGTCCTGTGGGTTTGCCCCACGTCTCCGTGGTCCCTGCGGGAGGGACAGGTGCTAGGCAGCTGGGTGCTTGCCTTCTCCCTGAGGTCTCCAGCGAGGTCGCCAGATTTCCCACTCAGTGGCTCAGCGCTCCTCAAAGCAGCTTTCCAAGAAGAGGGGAGCAGAAACTGCTAGTCAGTGAAAGGGGGGCCAGAACTGGCACATCCCACTGCTGCCGCAGAGCAAGTCACTGCCGGCCCAGAGTCCCCAGGTGCGGAGCGGCGTGCTGGGGAGCAGACGGGTCCCGCACGCGGTGGGAATGTGCGCCGGGCCTGCTGGAGTGGCGCTGGGGGGACGCCATGAGCCCTGCCGACTGGAGCGAGGCAGCCGCCTGCGCCCGGGGACCGGCGCTGCTGTGACTCCTTGTGCCGCCCCGTGTGAGGACACTTGCTCAGCAGGCGCCCGTTCGAGATGGAGCCTGACCCGAGGAGGAGGCGGCATCTTTGTTCGTGGGGGTGCTCGAGGAGGCGAGACCCGCGCAGCGCTCCCTGCACTGTGCCTCCGGGTTGGCTTTGGACCCCCCACCGGCCACCCTGCGGCTGTGGGGCGGCTGTGGGGCGGCTGTGGGGCGTCGCTCTGGGGCGGTCTCTGGGGCGGTCTCTGAGGCGCTTCCGGCTCTGAGTTGTCTTTCGCAGACGGTGTTCGCAGGCCCAGAGGGCAGCGGGGAGCTGTGGCGGAGAGTTGCCCTCTTTGGAGGGGACCTGGGGCCCAGAAAACCTTGCCTGGTTAAAGTCTGCTTTACTCTGCACTTTGAGGGAGTTAGTTTGCAGTCCAAGATGGAATTTATTCTCAATTAAGTCGTGAAAAGTTGACTGTCAAAGAAAGTTCGGAAATTAAAAACCCTTCTTGTCTTTGTCACAGAAGGTCGATTTCTGAGGCAAGACATTTATTAAGGGCCAGAGTCCCTTTGTCGGGAGGTGCCTCAGAACATCGCACGTCTCCCCGTGATGGCGCTTCAGGAGCGTACGGCCAGGTCCGCTTTGTCTTCCTGGAGCTGCTCACTGGACGGGGCTGCCTCCAGGGAAGGCTTGTCGGGGCGTCTGGCCCTTGCCCTGGGCCGTGCACCGGTGTGGGCGGGCTTGCTCCGCAGGAGGGCGCCAGCCTCTGCTCGCCCCGCCCAGGTGTTAGAGCCGCCCCGCCAGACCGCGGCAGGGTGAGCGGGTGTGCGGCCTCTTGGCCGAAGAGCTGCTGATGTGGCAGCAGGCCTTCCTGCCCGGCGGGCCTCCGCTGCTCAGTCACGGCCTCGCGAACCCCGGTGCGTCGAGAATGCCCCAAGATGCGCTCAGCCCCCCCACCTACCGGCCGCCGTCCTGAGCGCCAGCAGAGCCCTCCGCGTGGCAAGCCCAGCCCCGCTGTGGTGAGGCGGGTCCACGCAGATGTCTTGCCTTTCAGTGCTGCGGCAGCAGGAACCCGGCTGCACTTGTCGTAAGGGAGGTGACGTGGGATGCTGTGGCTTGTCCTTGTCCCCTGGCCGGGGGGAGGAAGGTCTGTTGGGTGAGTAATAAGCTCCTTTGCGTTTGTTTGACAGTGTTGAGATTCGGAAAAACATGAGCAAATTTGTCTGCTTTTAAGGTGACTCTGGCATACATGGTGCCAGTTTGAAAGTCTTTGGCTAATCACGCCAGGAGCAGGTCACCGCGCGTGCCCTTCCCTGCTCCCCGCGGCGGCCGTGGAGAGCGCTGACCGCCGGTGCTGCGTGCGGCGCGGCCTGTGACCGTGGGGCCCGGGCTCTGGATCACAAGGCCGCTTGAGTTTAAGACCCCCGGTCTCTCCTCCCGCCTCCCCATTCTGGTAACTCAAGCAGAGATCCTTCCCGACAATGCCGGCTGTCCTTACCGTCCACTGAACATGCAGACCCCGCAGCCTGCCTGGGCAGACCCCCGCACAGAGCCGTTCATGCTGTCCTGAGGTTGTTGCAAACTTGTTGAAATGGACGCGTTTTTAACCTGGGACTATGAGCCCTCCGAAATTTCTTGCAAAATACTGTAGCATGTGTTTTTTTATGGAGAATGTCAGGACCCATAGGTTTCATAAAATTCTGAGTGGTTTTTGACTCAAAACAAAAAGGGGAAAGGACAGGGCCTCCCTGGTGGCACAGCGGTTGAGCGCTGTGCTGTGGAGCTGTCGGCAGCGCGCAATGCAAGTTCGACGCCCGGCCGGGGGAGAATCCCACATGGTGCAGCAGACCTCTCCTGCCTCGCCCGCTGCTCCCCTCAGCAGTGTGTTTCTGATCTGCCTGTTCTGCTCCCCACTCTGTCTCTGGTGAACCCTCTCGCCGCCCCACGCCTCTGGCCTGTACCCCAGCTTGTATGTATAAATAAATTAAAAAAAAATCTTAAAAAAAAAGGGAAAGGACAACTTCGAGAGCCTCGTTTTCTGCAGGGACATTCCCCAGCACTGCGCAGATGAGTGCGTGCACATGCGGCGCCTGAGCAGCGCCTGCCGGAGCTGAGCTCGCCCTGAGCCCTGATAAGGCGGTCACGGTTTCCTGTGTGCTTGGTCTCTAGAGCCTTTTACTAACCGGGTAATAGTTCATGGCATAGAATAGCAGGTATTTTTAGTGCCTTATTTTGGCAATATTTGGGCTTATTTTCTTAGGAACAATTTGAGGTGAATTTCTATGTACTTATAACACTGCCCGATAGTTTGATATTTCCTTAGTTTCCCAAAAGTGAAATTACTGTATCAAAACATAGACCCCTTTGAAGACTTCACATTCCCTGCCGGATGGCTTCCAGGGGCTCGCGTGGTGTGCACGCCAGCACTGGGTGGCAGTGCGCGCTCTGTGTGTGCTCACACTGTCCGCAAAACAGACACGCCGAGTAGGCCGAAGACCACCATGTTTATTTAATGTGTTTTTATTTTCTGTGTTCGCTTTTGTATGTTGTCTTTATGTCCATTTCTTATTGAATAGGGCTTTTATGATTTTCTTACCAGTTTGAGATGTTAACACGTACTCATTTGTTGAAAGTATATATTCTCAGATTGTGTAACTTTTAAAATATTTAGTTATTTTTATTTTTTAAAGTACTTTATTTATGCATACAGAGCTGAGGTATAGGCCAGAGGTGCGGGTGTGTGTGTGTGTGTGTGTGTGTGTGTGCGCGCGCGCGCGCGTGCGGACTCCCTCAGAGACACAGTGGGGAGCAGAACAGGCGGATCCACTGAAATCCACTGCTGAGGGGAGCAGCGGGCGAGACGGGAGGTCTGCTGCGCCCTGTGGGTCAGCTTCCAGGCTGGGGATCAGATACAGGTCGAAGTGGCTGGTGATAGTTTGATAGCGCTGAGACTTTAACCCCTGCACCACCAGGGAGGCCCTTAAAATATTTAGTTGTTATTTCAGTCATATCTGTAGTTTCTTTTCCATGTGCTTCTATCATTTCTAATTTCTAAGTCCTTCCCTGTCCCATTCCTTAGTTTTTCTGGTGCAGACTTAAAATTTTTCCTCTGTATTTCTGTAATCTCCTAATATACAACATACTGATTGCCTTATGCATTCGTGCACTCTTAAGGCGTGTGTCTGTGTATGCACATATTTATCCATAGTGATTGTGTAGAGGGCGTGCATAGATTTCATCATGATTTGACCCTAGTGTTCTCGGTTACAGCCAGGTCTACACATAGTCTCTGCTCACTCAGGCCAGCTTTTCTGGAGAGTAGATTCCTAGGGGTAGAATTGTTGCATCAAAATAGAGGTATGAACTTCTAGATTGCCTTTGGCAAAGGCTATTTTTTACCACTTGCAGATTTTGAAATTATCTTTACTTTCAATTCTCAGAAGAAAGTAATGACCAGTTCTTTGAACTGGTGAACTTAAGGTGTGCTCCTGTTTACGAGCCATCCGTCTCTTTCTGCGAGCCCCTCTGTGCTCCAGCCCCTTTTGCTTTCTAGTGGTTTATGAACTCTTTGTGTACTAAAGGAGCTGGTGTTTTGATAAGTTTTTTTTTTAATGTTTTTCTTTCAATGATGTGTGGATAATTTGTACAAAAGCTCTACATTTTTGCGTAGACAGATTTATCACTTTGTTTGTGGCTTCTGGGCTGGCTTCATCAGACTGACAGGAGGAGACTGCTGAAGAACGGGCCCTGTGCGCGGGCTCGCGGGACAGCTTCAGCTCTGCGTGTGCAATCTCCAGAAGGAACTGGGGAGCCTGCTTTTGTGGTATTTGGGCAGGTGGTCTCGGCTCTGGGGGCAAGAGGGGATCTCTGGAGAACATTTGCCTTGTTATGGTGCTTTCAGAAGTTTTACAATTCAGGGAAAAGTTACTTGAATAAAAGAAGGGTGTCGTTAAATTGCTGTGAGGGAGTGCTGCTTCATTTCTAGGTGCGGCGTATCTAGATTTAGTTTGCTTAAAAAACAGTGTTTAAATACTGGAAATAAATATCCAAACATGAAGTAATTATCTTTTCCACAGTTTAGATCATGCACTTTTTCTTCTCATGTTAGTGCTTAGAAAGTGTTGGTTCATGAAGGCAGTAAGAACATAAACTGTCCCTGGGTCGCAGATGTAACATGTAGACTGGGTCGCCCCCTTCTGTTCATGCCAGCGTGACAAATTTGCTGTATTAGGAAGAACTGTGCCCCGTCCTGGGAATGGCATGGCAGATGGCCCAGGACTCATCAGCGCTGATGCGGGGTTGTTGCCGAAGTCTTGTTGACAGCTGTTTTCGGGAGCACTGGCTGGGACCGAGTGAAAGAAGGCTGCTTGGGGCGTGGGGCGTGTGGAGAGGTGGGTTTTAAGGGGAGGACAGCAGACAGCATGTGTGCCATTAAAGTGGTGTCTTCTGTCCCGGTTTCAGATGTGATTCTCTTGGAGTTCTTTTTCCTGGTTTGCGCAGCTGTCCCTGCACTTACTGTTCATGGCTGTACCCATGGGAACGCAAGTAGGATGACGCGAGTTCGTAACTGGCTGCTAGGCAGGTCTGGCTTGGAATGCATTAAAATTTTCGAATTAAAACGTGTTTGGGTGTTTCACTTTCTGTTGGGGAAGGAAGGTAACCAAACAGGCTAGGTTGGAATTACAACTGTGATGTGCGTCATCCCTTTATAGTAGAAAGGACTGGTCATGTTTTTAATTCATTGAATATTTAAATGGAAAAGAATTAGTTGAAATGACTGTGTTGTGAGCTTAGGCTGAAAAGGACAGCTGTCAGGGGTGTAGGGGCGGGACGTGGGCGCCACACAGCGTGACGCAGACTCCGGAGTGGAGGCCTAGTGTAGGGCGCCCGATTCTGAGGACTTGGGGGACTGGCTGAGGAAGCCTCACGGAGACTGAGATGCCTGTTTCTAATTTTGGTTGTAATTTTATTTAATTAAAAATTTAAATAGGCAAATGTGTCTTGGTATAAAGCAGCTACATTTCAGAGCGCCGTGCAGTGAAACGTGATGGGTCTCTGTGTCCTCCAGGTCGCGCGCCTCCCCAGCGACTGCTGTGCACACTCACTTCTTACCTGATTGACTGTATTTTAACGGCCCTCGAGTTCATGATAGCAGGTAGTGTCTGCGCGTTTCCTGCCAGCCGCCAGCTGCCAGCGGCCGGCCAGCCTGGGCACCAGCCAGCCTGGGGCTTGCTCCAGCTCGGGCTCCCGCCTTCAGTTTTGGAGCCCAACCTCAGTATAGGCGAGGTTGGGCACACTGGTGCCCTCTGACCAGCACCAGTCAAATAGCTGAGAGCGTTTCGGACTAATCTAATTGGTGCTTTCATGGGTGCCAGTCAACTCAAAATGACCAATCAGGTTTGAGAGGCGGACACCCTGAAGAATATATAAGTCGGGCTCCAGCCAGCCTCAAGTCCGTCAGATTGGTCTGGACTCTCCTGGGAAGACCTTTGTTGAGCTGTCACACTGGTGCCTGTCCCTTGGCTCTACGCCTTCGCTGGCCTGACCTCTGACGTTCCCTCCAGCATCGCCTGCCGAATGACCCTGTTGCCTCTGGCCCTGTGCTCAGTGTCTCTAAGAGAGCTCTTTGCTCTTGGCATTGCGCCGGACACCCCTGAGAGCTGAAACTCTGTTCCTTGCCGCTGACATATGCAGCACAAACCCCCGGTGCTGCTCTTTTTGGCGCTGACCCGTGTGGTGTCCAGTGCCGCTCATCCCGGCCTTGGGACTGCTATTGCTGACTGCCCTGCCACCTTTGCAGAGGCCTTTGAGATCCTCAACCTTGGAGACTTCCATGTCTGATCTCTCCTCGAGCCACTGCCTGACCAACGCTGTTCCCTCCGGCCCTGCCGCTCTTTCCTGTCTGCCACCTTCTCCATCTCGCTCTCCCCTTTGTAATAAGCCCTGTGCTGAACCCCGAGCCTGAGGCTCGTCCTGCGGTCAGTGTGTGGGACTGTCTCAGGAACGGCTTTCGTGACTGGCACCGCGCTGGTCAGGAGACCGAGGCCTGGAGAAGCTGAGTGACTTGCATGGGATTTTGTGTTTCTTGCCCTCTAGGTTGTGCTCTCAGAAAGCTGGCACCGCGTTTGACCTCAGCGTTACCCTACTCCCACAGTTCCCGGGGCTTGGCTGGCGTGCGGACGAGGCTGGCTGATGAGCTCTGACCTCGTAGCTGGGACTCAGACTTTTCTTTGTAGAGGCTTCTCATGCAGGGTTGGAGCACATTCGGTGCACCTTCCTGTCAGGGTGTCCTCACGGTCTGGGTTTCAGCCGGGCCGGTTGTGCGCTTGCCTTGTTGTGCGCGGGTGGTCAGCTCGGCGGCCATCCCAGGGAGTGTCCATTTACTCTCCAACCGTTCCCTTCGCCCCGTCCCAACTCGATCCCGTCACCTTCCAGGGTCCTGCTCCAGAGGAGGAGTGTGTAGGACAGGCACACTCCTCTCGGTTAGTGCTGTCGCCAGTGCCCTTGGAAGTCTGCGGGTCGCGTCGTCTGCCACCGGGAGAGCCGGGAGGGCCGTTGGGTTGTTTGGCAGAAGGAAATGGCAGGACCCATTCTGTTCTACAGGCAGTTGTTGAATGCGTCTTCTTGGCAAGTGGGGATAGTGTTTGTCTGGTCGGGTTGCCGTGATGGTCAGACGGCCTTCGCGAAGGCCTCGGTTCGCTCCTTAAGCTCGCTGAGACTTAGTGTGGGCTGGCGGAGCGCGGGCTGCCCCGGGAGGCCACTGGCGCGGTGGCCCGGCTGATGGTGTTCTAGCTTCGTGGCCCGACTGAGCATGGGGGATGGGAAAGATGGGGTTGGAGAGGAGGGGCTGGCAGACAGGCAGCGAGGTGTGCCTGGGGGGCCGGGCGTCATAAGCCCTAGAGCAGTCTGAAATGTCACCGATGTTTTGGAAACTGAAAAAAATAGGTTAACGTTGTCACCTCAGCAGAGCTGAGAAAGGTGAGCCCGGAGGGGGTGAGCAAGAGGGAAACAGAAAGGCCTAGAAGTGTAGGGGCCGGGGGTCCCCCAGGCTTGGTGGGAGTGATGGGCTGACAGCCTGTGGCCAGTCCTTCATTTCCCGGTTCCTGCTTCCCTCCCACAGCCCCGCCACTGCCTTCCGTAGGCCCAGCAGAGGGCACGTTTATGCTCAGAGAGCTTGATGCAGAGCTGCGCTTGTGGGTTCCAGGGCCAGTTAGGGTTGACTGGGCAGCTTCGGGGGCAGCGGAGGCAGGTAAAGACAGGAACTTTTAGGTGCTAACCAAAATCGACTCCAGAGACAAGAAAAGTGAATTCTAAGTGCCAACCAGACATACTCCAGAGATGAGGTCAGAGGTCCAGGAAGGCCAATGGGGCAGTAAATGTTAGGGCTAAAATTTAAGGCTGCTTGGGACTGTAAATATTAACAGACCCAGGACAGGGGAGTATAAAGAGAAACTGAGATCGGAGATGGACAGATGGGCACCTCTACCCGGAGGAGAACAGCCCCTGGGAGAAAGGGCCACTCACAGAGCAGGATGATGAGGCTTCAGAACAGAGAGAAAGGTGGGCCTCTCTGGTGGCGCGGCGGTTGAGCGCTGCGCTGTGGAGCTGCTGGCAGCTCGCGATGTGAGTTCGAAGCCCAGCCAGGGAGAATCCCGCATGGTGGGGCAGACCTCTCCTGCCTCACCCACTGCTCCCCTCGGCAATGTATTTCTGATCTGCCTGTTCTGCTCCCCACTCTGTTTCTGGTGAACCCTCTCGCCGCCCCACGCCTCTGGACTGTACCCCAGCTTGTTTGTATAAATAAATAAATCTTAAAAAAAAAAAAAGAACAGAGAGAAAGATTTAACCCTTTGCACTCGAGGCTTTTTTTGCGTGGGCGAACCAGCCACTTGAGAGGATTTCAGCTTTATTAGGGAAGCGTTTTACAGGTACTCTGAAATCATGGTATACTCAAACAAACGTATACAAATAATAAAATTTCCCCAATTTATTTATTTTTACATTGAATACAACAAAATCTGTTAAATATTACACTCTGTCATTAGTTTTTGTGTGATATTTAGTCAAACAATCCCCAAGATGCAGCCTTGGTTTGTCAGGACACGTATCACAATGCTAAACTGAGATTAACTAATCTAAGCTAAGAATTGGCTAAGGATGCAGGCCGAGCCTGGTTCATGAAAGTAATCGCGATAAGAATTCCTTACCGGGCCTCCCTGGTGGCGCAGCGGTTGAGCGCTGCGCTGTGGAACTGTCGGCAGCGGTGACGCGAGTTCGACGCCCAGCCGGGGAGGATCCCACATGGTGCGGCAGACCTCTCCTGCCTTGCCCGCTGCTCCCCTCAGCAGTGTACTTCTGATCTGCCTGTTCTGCTACCCACTCTGTCTCTGGTGAACCCTCTCGCCGCCCCACGCCTCTGGCCTGTACCCCAGCTTGTATGCATAAATAAAATAAATCTTTAAAAAAAAAAAAAAAAGAATACCTTACCACACATCGGAAATAAACATACCGACTTCCAAACCGCTGGGGTGCCCTAGCTGCGCCCCTTGAGTGGACGCATTAAACCGCCCAGCGCCATAGTGGCGCCGCTCGAGTGCAAAGGGTTAAAAACCCCAGACAAGGCTGCGGCGGCTTCCCGCCCCTTTCGGGTACAGCGTCCCTGCCAGTCCTGACTTTGTTCCTTTAAAGAAACTTTTCTTTACTCTCTTAAACACAGTTGGCTTCTCTCTGCTTATGTATCTCAAGCGTCTGCAAATCCCTTTTTACGGCTTTGTGGGACAGGAGCCTGTGGCACTTCAAAGGTTAAGTTAACAGCACACCCCGGCTTCACTCAGTTTGAGGGGGACACAAGGACGGGCGGGTGGAAGGGGCTCGCTGTGTTCTCGCTGGCTCCGGAAGGGCTCCCTGGGCAGTGGTCACCTGGCGGCAGGGCTGGCCCGGCAGGGGCAGCAGCCGCACGGACTGGAGAGTACCAGGAGCCCCAATGGGCCTTTTCGGACCTGGCCACAGAATCTCATAGCATCGCTTCCGCACTCGGCCGCGGCCAACCCCGTCTCTGGCTCCATGTCCATCAGGAGCAGCGTGGAGGATGGTGCAGCCGGCCCTGCCCCTGCACGTCGGCCCCACCCAGCCCGGCGCCGGCCGGCTCAGGGTCTTGCCGCCCTGATGAGCCCGGCTGCGGCCCTCCGAAGGCGGCGCGTTCCGGAGCCAGGCCAGCCGCCGCGGCCTCGGCTCTGAAGGCAGGCGCCTTGCCGCCCCTGCCCCGGGCCCAGCTCTGTGGCGGGCAGCGGGTCCCCGGCCCGGGCTCCTCCCTAGTGGTGTCCGCCCCGAGTCAGCCCCTCCGTCGGGTGGGTGCTCGGAAGTGTGCTCAGACACGCGCAGCTCAGCGCGCGCCCTCTCAGGCCTCGGACCCAGTCGTCACTGCAGCATCGCCCCTCCGCCGTCCCCGGGACGCCCCTCATAGCACTGGCCCCTGAGACCGTGACCCCCCACCCCGCTGCTGTCCTGGTGTCGGGCCCCGCCCTCGCGGCTGCGGGCGCGTGCGGTCTCCGTGTTGTGAGTGGCCTGCTCCGCTCAGCGTGCCGCCCTCTGGCTGGCCGTGGGCGCAGGACACCGTGGACAGTCTGCTCTCGCTTCTCTTGGGCCCACGCCAGCGGTGGAGGTGCCGGGTCTTGTGGTCATTCCGCCTTAAAATGCTTTAGGAGTCCCCCACAGGGGCGCCCCTGGTAGTTGGGCGGGCCTGGCGGTTCTGATGGCGCTGACCCGGGGCGTGGGGTGGCAGGCGGCTCTTGTGCACTTGACTGTTGGGCTGTCTTTGGAGAACTATCTGTCGCAGTCTCTGGCCTGTTTTTAAATTCTTTTTATCTAAATAGATAATATGCGCTCTTACGATTATAACTTAGAAATGTCTGTGAACAGAATACACAAACTTGGCGGGCAGACTCCTAGAAAGCTCGTCAGGCTCCTGCAAGTTTTTAAGCAGCAGCGTCCCCCGGCCTGGGCGGCCATTGTCCCGGGCCGGAGGGAGATGTCCCCTTGGCGCGCTTCGCGCCACTCTACCCCTGCCGTGGCCGACGGGTCTCGCTTTAAATTCTCCCGACTCTGGGCCTCACACGCCTTATAGCCTCCTGAAGTGGGGCTTTGACGGCTGTGGCTGCAGGAAACTTCTGCAAGGATTTGGGGTTACTCTCGCTCCCACTCGGTCTGCGAGGCCGGTTCTTGCTGGCTCAGTGGACAGAGGGGCCCGTGGCCCCGGGGGACAGTGCGCTGCAGGGCTGCTCGGCTGGTCTGTGAAGGGGCTGTTTTTCTGCTGTTGCGTTTAGGAGCTCTGTGTGGTTTGGATGCAGTCCCTCGTCCGATACCTGTCTTGCCTGCATTTTCTCTAAGAAATGGCCGGCTTTTATAGCCGAGCGCCTCCTCAGCCTGCCCCAGCGCGCAGTCTCTCGGGGGGAGCTAAGGCCTGCCTTCGGTGCGGCGCCGGGCTTCCCCGGCCGCCTTCCCCTTCCCACCTGTCTCCCCGCCCCAGAGTCGGGGCCGCTGCAGCCAGGATTTGGTGGCAGCACCAGCTTAGTTCTGGGTGCCAGAGTCTGTTCCACTTACTCTTGCTGGCTAAAAAAAGTAACTTAAAATAATTTCATGGTTTCTAGTAGCTCAGGAATTTGGGCGGCGCTTGCTGGCAGTTCTGGCTCGGTCACTTCTGCGGTGGCCATGGGTTGGCGGAGCTGGAAGGACGCACAGGGCAGGTGTGGCAGGTGCTCAGCCGGTGTGGTGGGGCTTCTCCCCTGTGGCTTCAGGCCTTCGGGGCACTCACACCGCGTCTGCAGACGCTGGCCCCAAGGTCCATGTCCCAGGAGACCGGGCAGCGTCTTGACTTGGCCTGGAAGTCCTTTCGCACCGTGGCTGTAGTCACAGACTTGACCTGGTTTGGGGGCAGGGAACAGAGACCTTACCCCCGAAGGCCAGAGGTCCAGTTGGCAGCACCGTGAGGGGGAGACACAGAGACAGTCTGCTGTGGCTCTCTGTGAAAGGGCAGGGCTCGCGCACCCTGCAGGGACGCCTCCCCAGTCGTCAGCCCCGCCCAGGGCCGTGGGGTAAGACGAGTCAGTGAGGGCTTCGCTCAGCTGACCGAATGGCAGACCCACCACACGCAGGACGAAGGGCGCTAGGAACAGGTGAATGCCGGCCAGCACACCCTTGAAACGTGACTGTAGGGCTGAAGTTCCTGAAAGGAGAGGTGGGGCGAAAGGGGGTGGGTGCTGTGGACTGTGGAGTTGCTGGTTCCAGGGTGGTGGGGTGCCATGCATTTGAAGATGTGTGAGTGTGTTCCCCCAAATCATTTACAGTGTTGTAAATCAATGTTACTTCGCACAATAGGTAGTAAATACAATAACAGTAAAGAAGAAAGTGTCTAACAGTCAACACACAGGTAAAAAGAAAATGAGTAAAGAAATACACAAATCATGGAAAGTTCAAATTTCCATACAAAATACTTCAAGAACTAAAAGTAGTTGCTGCTTTCATGTCGCAAAAAAAAGTAGGATGGTATAAAATGGGGAGCCAGGCCTCCCTGGGGGCGCAGGGGCTAAGTCTCAGCACTGTGAAGCTGTCTGCAGCCCCTACATGAGTTTAATCCCCGGCCAGGGCTCTTCCCACAGGCGCAGCAGGCCTCTCCTGTCTCCCCGCTGCCCCCCTCGGCAGTGTACCTCAGTCGGTCTGCCTGTTCTGCTCCCCACTGTCTCTGGTGAACCCTCTCGCCGCCCCACACCTCTGGCCTGCACCCAAGCTTGTATGCATTAAAAAATAAATATTAAAAAAAATAGGGAACCATTCAGAGAAAAAGAGCTCTTAGAAAACAGGCTGGCAGGGACATGTTTCAGTAGGAAACTTCCAGAAAGTAGCAGGCAGAGCTCGAAGAGAAAGCGAAGGCGCGGTGTCTGGGTCTTGATGGAGCCCCGACTGGGCGCAGCCGCTTGGGCTGACGCAGGGCGCGTGGCGCGTGAGGCGCCTGGGCACGGCGGCTCTGCGGGTGACGTCCTTACCCCGGAGAGGCGGCGGGGGCACACACGGGAGCAGTCGGCGGTCAGCAGTGGCGGCGGGATGTCCTCGCGTCAGGAGGCACAGGGACATGGCAGAGGACGCGGGCAGCAGTCGGGGCAGTGGGGAGACCCCCTGGGATACGTGTCCTGGCGAGGGCACCGTGGCTGGGCTTTTTTCCCGTTGAGGTGGCGCTGGCTCCCGGTGGCATTTGGCCTCTCGAGGCACAGCACCTCCCCACTCAGCTGGCGGCGGGGGTCAGCACCAAGTGTCCAGCGCTGCGGTCAGAGCCTCAGACTGGGCAGTCCCGGCACCCGGCGCAGGAACTCCAGGAAGGAGAGGCTGGCCTGCCCCGCGGATTTCGGCACACTGAGCAGGGGCTGCAGAATGTCCCGGAGGGGACAGCTCAGTTAGGACGGAGATGTGCGGGACCCTGGGGTCTGGGGGCGCCCTGCTCAGACTTCAGGGTGTTGGTTCCAGGCCGGGGCTCTGCGCCCGCTGGGGAGGGGAAGTGCGAGCTTTTTTTTTGTTTTTTTTTGGATGTGGGCTTGTCCTCCCTTTCCTTCTCTCCCGCCCTCCCCTCCCCCGCTCACACACGTGTGGGTAACAGGGGTGTGCAGAGTCTTCCTTTGGGACTCCGAGGTGTTGGGAGCGGCCCGTGGCTGCAGCCCACAGTGTGGCCAGCCAGGAACGGGCTTGCCAGCGAGCAGGCCCACTGCAGTTTGGGGTGCACCGCAGGTGTGGGTGCAGGAGGGAGCAGAGGCTGTGAGACGGTGCGCGGAGACACGCACACGCGCCTTGCGGCCACATCGCTCAGACATGGCGCCAGCAGCCGCAGTTACACTCTGCAGGAGCATCCAAGGGAAACCCAAAGGATGGGCGAGGCCGGCAGGATGCGCTGGTGTGGCTTCCCTGGGTGTTGTCGCGCTCTTGGCGCTCAGCACTTTTTGAGGCCCTGGCTTTGGGGGGCCTTTCCCACATGGGGGGCCTCCAGTAGGTAGCCGTGGTGCCCTCTGCTACGGCCCTGGGCCGCCAGCGGGCGACTTGGCTCGTGGGTCAGGGCCCAGTGGCTCGTCGCTTCCAGGGTGCAGTTCCCGAGCGGGGCCTCTGCCCAGCGGCTGGGGTGCAGGCCTGCACTGGGGCTGCAGCCGCGGGTCGCGGTGTGCCGGCGCGTGCTGGCGCGGGGCGGGCAGGCTGGCTGCCTGGCCTGGAGGAGACCCTGCCGACAGCGGGATCAGCTGTAGAGGGAGGGGCTCCGTCTGCTTTGAAGTCCCAGTGCTCGTGAAGTTTCTGGGGGGGCCGAGTAGAAACAGTCTTTCGGAGCCCGCCCAGTAACAAACGGCTGCCCTGGTAGTGGGCGAGGGAGGGCAGATGCCAGGGCAGAGTGGGTGGGGCGGCGAGGGGTCTCTGAGCTCCACATACTCTGTGGCGTCTCTGCAGTATGGGAGTTTGGCTCTGCCGCCCTCTGCGCGCCCTGGGCTTCAGCAGCCGGCGCCTCGTTAGGTCCCTGCTGGGTTTGGACTCAGCGGTTTGTCCTCTCTAATGGCCTGGCACGCCTGATGAAGCCAGACGCACTGTGGGAATGTTCTCATTTTGAAAGTTACCCCCTAATTGACGAGCAGCTGATGGAGCCCTTTGTCCACTGAGGTTTGTCCAAATGCCTTAGCGGTGAGTTCTGAGCGTTGCTCGTGAGGGATATGGAATTGAAACAGTTGAGGAGACTGGAGTAGAAATTGGTTGAGGTGATAAACACACTTGCAGAGTAAATCCTTGCTGTTACTTAGTGTGCCGCGTGAGTCTGATTTCTGGGACAGCTGCCTGGTTGATGAGCAGTGGACCTTTCACATAAAGGAAACGTAAACTCGAGGACCTTTGTGCTGAGTCGGCTGGAGTGAGTAGGGTTCCTAGGTCGACTTTAGTTGAGAGCGTTGGAGCCAAGTCTCCTAGAAATGCCCGTATGCTGGGATCTGGTTCTCATGTCCAGACGGTCAGTCTAAGCTCCTGGTGTGCCCTGCACTGGTTTCAAGAGGCTGTTTTACTCAATCTCTGTGAGGAAGGCTGTCCCTCTGCTTTTACAGGAGAGGAGACTGAGCTGGTAGAGATTGGGCGGCTGCTCCATTCAGCCGGGGTTCCGTGCCCAGACTGTCCCAGACCAGACAGATGTCTGCGCGCAACAGGCTGCCTTACACCGAGTTGTCCACGCTCCTGGCGTGCCCACCCCCTCTGCGTCCCTTTGGCGCTGACCAGATTTCGCAGACCTTAGTTTAATTCTTGAGTTCTCCAAGCCAGTGTCTGTGTGATTATTTCCTTTTCTTCGTCGAGTCACGCTGGCCTGTCTCCTCGCTCCTCTGAACAGCTCCTTCAGGCTTGGTGCCGTCCCCCCACCTGTACTTAAGTGTTTTTCTGTGTCCTTACATTGAGCCTAATTTGGGTGACAGTGGCAGAAATTGCATTTCTGGCATTATTCTGTTTTTATCACCTAGAGCTAGCCTGCCACCGAGACCTTTTGATACACGACCCCCACGCACTTGCAACATTTTCTGTCTTCCCTCCCCAGACACTGCGGTAATGACAGCACGCAGGGCAAGGGCCTGCCGGGGAGGGCGGCTGGGGCAGTGTTGTGCCTGAGCCGCGCTCTGGGCACCGTGCCGTTTGGCGTGGCACTTAGGCCTGGCTGAGAAGGCGGGCAGGACAGGCTGTGCTCCGACCGCGCCGGGCACGACGTCAAAGCGCCACGTCCGCTCGGCTTGGGCCGGCCACAGCCTCTCTGCCCCGGGTGTCGGGGGAGCCCCGCGGCTCAGAATTGGCTTGGCCGCGCCCTTCCCGGGTTGGCCTTTTTTTTTTTTTTTTTTTTTTTAACTGAAATTGTAGCGAGTGTTGGGCTCGGCTAGTAAAGGTGCAAGGTGCACACTCAGAAGATGCAGTGCGCGTGCGCCGCAAGGGGGCCGCCCTGCCGCGCCCAGGGCCTCTGGCGTCTGCCCTGCGGCAGGTGCACTTCGTGCTCCGCCCGGGCAGGGCCGAACCGTGACTCAGGGTTTCTCCTTCCCTGACACTCAGTCACGCCCCTTCCTCCTGGCACCTTTCCTTGGGCAAGTTTGTTCTTTGCTTTTTTGTGATGTCTGTCTTTTGTGGCCTTTCCATTTTTTAAAGCTGACTTTGGTGTCTCTCTCTGACAGCTGTGATGGCCACAGGCTGATGTTTGTGGAAGTGCCTGGCACGTGATAGTCGTGCAATAAATATTTCCTCGGGTCTTGTCCCCTCTTTCCTTCCCACGGTGCGTACTGGGCACAGAGACCCCCCCCCCCCATCTATGTGCCTGTCTCTGTCTGAACCAGATAATACAGTGGATTCCAAAATTAAGACTAACCTATGTTAGTTGTAATATTCCTCGGTGAGCCCCCATTACTTTGAGAAGAAATATTTTTATTACTTGAATTCACTTTGCGCAGATATTTAAAAAAGTCCCTCAACTCGAGACTTCCCTCCTCCCTGACATAACTTAGTTAGGTTCACTAAGTGAACCCAAACGCATGCTGGGTGGAGACCTATAAAAGAGGGTTTTGTTATTGTTTTAAAGATTTGTTTATGCACACAAGAGCTGGGGTGTAGGCCAGAGGTGTGTGTGTGTGTGAGTGAGAGGACTCCCCAGAGACAGAGTGGGGAGCAGAACAGGCGGATCCACTGAAATCCACTGCTGAGGGGAGCAGCGGGGAGACAGGTCTCCTGCGCCCTGTGGGGAGCTCCCTGGCCGGGGATCAAACTCGTGCTGCAGTGGCTGCTGTAGCTTCCTAGGCTGAGACTCAACCCCCAACCCCCAGCGAGGCCCAGCAGAGGTCTTTGAAGCTATCTGTGCAAAATGTTCCGCATCAAAGTCCACTGGTCATGTGCCCTTTGCATCAGAGCCCAGCCCAGGCCACCCCTTGGGCGCTGTCCTGCCTCTGCAGCCTCTCTGGTCTGGGACAGCTTCTCGGTCTTTTCTTGGTAGTTACGGGCTTGAGTTTTGAGGCGTCTAGTCAGGTGTTCTGGAGGCTGTCCCTCGATTTATCTCGTCTTTCCCCTGCGGTTAGACTGGGGTCACGGGCTTTAGGGAGACTCACAGGGATGCAGGGCCGTGGCCCTCACTTTGGAGTGGGGTGGCCAGCGTGCCGTCTGCTTGGCCTTCCGCTGGTGATGTCGACTTGAACCTCTGGAAACGGTAGGGTTTAACGGGTTTCCTGCCGTGGTCGCCGCACCCCTTCTATGTGCCAGTCTTTGGGACTGAGCCATTAAGTCCAGCCCATGTTCAAGTGGACGGAATTAAGCTCCACCTCCCAGGGGAAAGAAAATGTTTGAAATTATTTGAAATTCTTATGCAGGGAAATTGCTTTTTCTACAAAATACCTTCTTGGACTGTTCTCTATTGCTTTATTGAGCTTTTTATTTGAACTTAAATTTAAGTTCTTAACAGAGGCTCTTCCTAAATATTAGTATAAATTACTGAGTTTAGCTAATTGCCTGTGAACGTGTGTAAGGCTTTGTTGCTAGGAAGTATACGCGATCTCAACTAGCACATCTTCACCTCGGCAGCCTTTATAAATGGCAGGTGCCGGCTTCATCAAGACCTGTGCTGGGTGTGGGCGCCCGTATCTGGTGTCAATGGCGTTAATAAGAATGAAAGAATAAGCCTTGCTTTACTAGGCATTTCCGTGGACGGGGAACTTATGTCCTAAACGAGGAAGCTCTGTGGCACCTGGAGTCGAGTGTGGCAGCCAGGCCTCCGGCCTCCGGCCAGCCCAGCTCCTCCGCGCCCGGGCCGGGCGTCCTGTCTCTGCCACAGGGCGCCCTCACTGGCCAGCAGCTGAGGAGCTGCTTCTGGGAAGCAGTTCGGAAGTTTACTGCCCCGAGCTTGTTTCTGAGCTTGCGTGAAGTTTGGAGAAAGCCTTGCAAATTGTATTTTGGGGAATGTTACGATTTTGTCGACTTTAGTAAAATTTGCTGGATGATGTAATATTGTGATTTTTCTTAACAAATAAAAAAATCTGGGGCCTCCCCGGTGGCGCCGTGAAGCTGTCGGCAGCAGCGACGCGAGTTCGACGCCCGGCCAGGGAGAATCCCACATGGCGCGGCAGACCTCTCCTGCCTCGCCCGCTGCTCCCCTCAGCAGTGTGTTTCTAATCTGCCTGTTCTGCTCCCCGCTCTGTCTCTGGTGAACCCTCTTGCCGCCCCACGCCTCTGGCCTGTACCCCAACTTGTATGTATAAAAAAAAAAAACAAAAACAAATAAAAAAATTTGAACAGATTTGTGCAAAGGTTACTCTTTGGGTAAAATAAGTCTCTTCCTATTTTGCATAATGAAATTAAGTTTTCAACCAGTTCCAAATTAAGGAAGAGCTGTGCCTTCTGTGCGTAGTGTCAGGAGACTGGCAGCCCTGCTGCTTCCTGCGCAGGCCCGGCCGAGTCGGCGCTGCTGCGGCCCCTGGGCAACGTCGGGCAGCTCCGCCGCGGGTCTGCAGGCTCCTGGGCAGCCCTGGCGCGAGCAGATACACCAGCGAGGCCGACTGCGGGCCCCGCGTCCGGCTCCCGGTGGGCTGTCCCCAGGGCGGTGGGACGCCTTGGCGGCGGGGGCAGAAGTCCGGGCTAGCGGAGGGCCTTGCTGCGGAGAAAATCGAAAGCGGAGGAAGACGTGGGCAGCGAAGGCCCAGTTACGGGGCGCGGGGAGGAGGACAGGCGGCTGGAAAGACGGCGCCGGCACTGCGTCCCCCCAAAGGCGGCGGGGAGCTGTGCGAGTCTCGCCCATGTAACCGTTTCTTGTGGAGTGGTTTTAGGTAACTTTAGGGCAGTTGTAGGTGAACAGCAATTACAGAGATAGTGCGGGGTGTTCCCATGCACCCCCCGTCCTGTGTCCCCCGTTGCTCATGTCTTAAGTCGGTGTAGAGTTACCATGTTGCCCCACGATCAGCCCAGTCCCTGCGGCGCGCGGGCCTCCGTCGTGCTGCTCCACAGCCTGCTGCCCGGGGCCCTGGGCCGCGGCGCCTCTCGGCTGTGATGGCTTCTCAAGGCCCCGACCTCTGACGGCTCTGGCCGTCTTGGGTTCGAGTTGGCTGTCCGCCAGCCTTCCTCAGCTGGATTTGGGTGCCGTCTCCTCACGGTTGCCCCGAGAGGCGGGCTGGGGACGCTGGCCACAGCGGGAGCCTGCCCTTCGCTCCCCGCGGGCCTTCACGCGATCCCCTTCCAGACGCTTCTCAGGGGTCCCACACTTGAGGCATGGGGGTGTGAGCTCACTCGGGAAGCGACTTGAACTCGGAGCGACTTGATCCAAATTGTGATTCTGTCAGAGGGCAGGGGAGGGGCACCCCGGAAGCCACCCACCGCATCAACACGAAACGTGTAAGACCTTTAGTGGAAAGAAGCTTTAATACAATTAGAAAAGGCAGAGAGTATAGTTTTAAATCAAGCACCCAAAGTTACCCATCCCCTCGTGGGTGAAAGTCCACCCCAATGGGATTGGCACAAAGCAGGGCCTGTGAGCTGCCACAAGGGTAAAACACCTTTCGGCAGGGACCCAGAGAACAGGGGCAGAAACAGCCAGACAATTCTGGGGAGGAAAAGAACAAAATCAAAATCCAGATCAGCATTGCCATTGTTTTGTTTTTTTTTTTTAATATATATTTTTTATTGTTATTTATGTCTTTTACATTTTGTATTCCCCTTGGGTAGCCCACCACCAATTCACCCGTGATCCATCTCCATGGTCCCTTGTGTTCTTTTCTACTCCATTTTGTGCCCTTACCCTCCCCTCCCCCCTGCCCCCCAGCATTGCCATTGTTAACCTCCCCACGGTCTCTCGCCCACATCTGTTTCAACCACTCCAGGCCTGTGCAGCCTCTTCATGTCTCTCTGGTCCCAGTGCCTCTTCTGGCTCCATCCTGCTTCCTTCCTTCTCCAGTCCATCTTTCTCCTTCTCCAGCTTCTTATCTCTCCTGCTCAACTCAGCCCTCCCTTGGGTGGGGCAGGGAACCTGGAACACACGGTTTTTCCTGAGGGCCACCCTCTACAGTTCCTGTGGCGGAGTGGAATGTGAGTGATGGGCGGCCTTGGTCAGCCAGTAGCAGGCAGAGAGGCCTGCTCCAGGGCGGGGGAGGGGGTGTCGTAGCTGGTGGGCTTGGGGGCCAGCTGGGCTCTGGCTGGGGTGGCTGTAATCCAGGGCCCACACCGGCGGTCGGATCCCCCGCTTGGCTGCGGGCAGGGTTTCTGAGACTCTCCACCTAGCATTTGCTGGGGTTCTCCTTGCATTGGGGAGAACTCCGTAAGGTTGGGGTTTTTAGGGCGTTACAATATTCCTTGTTGTTGTAGATTTTAATTCCCTAGCGCTATGACCGAAAGTCGGGCACATGCACGCTTTATCCCACCGTGCACTTGGCCTGTGCAGCTCGAGCCTGGCGGGCAGAGCACGAGGCAGGCGCACCTTGCCGCGCCCGCGTCGCACCCGCCTCCTGTCCGCTCGTGCGCCACCGACACGCCCAGCCCGTGCCCTCTGCCAGAGGAGGCAGTGTCTCTGAGACTTGTGCTCGCCGCGGGATCCCCGACTGGAGCCTGGGCGGCGGCACATCTGGGAGCGTCCCCTCGATGCCCTGCCGTGACTCCCTCCCCTGTAAGTTGGGGTGGAGACTGTCCCTCCAGTCGTGGGCTGGCAGGGGAGGAACAGGCGGTGCCCGGCCTGGTGCGTGCAGTGGGTGCTCAGCTGCGGCTCTTCACATTGACCGACGTCTTGCGCCAGTGTCCAGCGTCAGAAACCAAAACTGGTGGGGTCCCAAGTGAGCCTGGTCGCTGACACTAGCAGCGGGATAAACCTGTGGCGCCTGACTTCGCGGGGTCGCGGCGCAAGGAAGTGCCGTGCGCCGAGGAACAGGCTTGGCCCGCTTTTGACACTTTATCCCTGTTTTACTGTCTGGATTCCCACTGATGAGTAACCTACTCTACCCTAAATTTGGAATTGCGTGTGATTTTTAAAATAGGTGTTAGAGTGTATTAGCGACGCCTCAGGAGAGAGAACTGAGCTTACAGCAGCCAGAACAGCCGTCCTGTAGGTGCCTGCTTGAGCTCGCGGTGCCCGATGGCTGGAGAGGTGGTGTGTGGGCACGGCCCTCGCTCTGCAGAGGGCTGCGGTTTCCGAGCTTCAGTTTTCTTTTCTTTTTTTTTTTTTTTAAGATTTATTTTTTATTTATGCATACAAGCTGGGGTACAGGCCAGAGGCGTGGGGCGGCGAGAGGGTTCACCAGAGACAGAGCGGGGAGCAGAACAGGCAGATCGGAAATACACTGCTGAGGGGAGCAGCGGGCGAGGCAGGAGAGGTCTGCGCACCATGTGGGATTCTCCCCGGCCGGGCATCGAACTCGATTCGCCGCTGCCGACAGCTCCACAGCGCAGTGCCCAACCGCTGCGCCACCGGGGAGGCCCGCTTCAGTTTTCTTTTAGGAACTTGAGCGAGGAGGTAGCATTTGATCCACAGCCTGCGCTGTTACTGTTGTTCCCATGCTTCCTGATTAAGCGTCTGGTGACAACAGGCTGTGTCGGCTGAAATTGAAGCACCCCCTTTTCCCGCCCCCGCCCCCGTTAATACAGTACGTATCAGTCTTCCCGGTCAAGCCCTGAGCCAGCCGCACCCCCAGGCTGCCTAGGGGGCACGGAAAAGGCACAGGCGGAGGAGGCCTGGCAGAAGGGACTAGGGGAGGCTCCTTCCCGGGGTGCACACGGGAGAGAGGCCCCAGGGGTAGAGGAGCCCACGGTCTCTGAGAGGCTGAGCCCAGCCCCCTTGGCTGCTGCGCCAGGGCCGCGTAGTCACAGGCGCCGGGGGTGCTGGTGGGGGAGCTGCGGCAGGGCGAGCTCCATCCAGGTCTGCTGGCCTCAGCACCGCAGCAGAGAGCGAGCGCTTGGGCTGAGAGGGGCTCCCCACCACGGAGGGCGGAGGGCCGGCGTCAGCCCCTGGGAGCCGCTCTGGCGGGCGAGGCTGGCTTCTCCCTGCCCCCGCTGTGTGTGCTCCTGAGCCGCCGCCTCGCCTCGCCCCCTCTCTCCTGACCCCGGTGCCCAGGCACAGGGCCATGTCGTGTGCCCAGGGAACGCCAGGTAATCCAGCGAGTGGAGGGGCACAGCTCGGCCGGGCTCCGGAGCCATCAGTGAGCCGCGGGCCCTCCGAGCACTGGGGGCCGCAGACAGGCAGAGTGAACAGAGCCAGGAAGGGGCCAGCGGTCACCAGGCGGGAGGTGCGTTCCGAAGCAGAGAATGTGCTGGAAGAGCTTTTCTCTCAGCGGGGGGGGGGGGGCTTTCAGTCGTGCGCAGGCACTGCCTTAGGTGGGGGAGGCATAGTCGAGGATTTCTCCTGGGTTCTTTCAGAAGATGCTTCGAAGTTGCACGAACATTGGGTTAGAAACACAGAAAATAGCACGTCCTGCCCACTGCCCGCCTCGCGGGCGCCAGGGACGCGCTGCAGGAGGCTGCCCCGGCGGCCCTCGCCTGGGCAGCCGGGCCTGTGCTCCGCTCCGCGCGCCCCTGGTAACGTCTGCACCGTTCAGTGTTTTTAGCATCTGGGTTAGTCTGTTGCACGTTTCCTTCGGGTGGATCTTCGTAATCAAAATGGTTGATACTGGTGGTTCTGAGTAATTTTATTTTCTGAAAGAAAAATATTTCCTGGAGGTGCAGCCTATGCACGTACTCTTTAGCCAGTTCCTGCTGACGGGCTTTCAGATTTTCTTGTATTCCAGACCATAAACAAGGCTGTCGTTGACCAGCCCTATCAGGACGCTACAGAGAATCCGAACCTGTGTGTGAGTGTGTGTGTGTGTGAGAGAGACAGACAGACAGACAGACACTGGCTTATGCGGTCGTGGGTGCCTGACAGGCTGAAGTCCCCAGTGCAGGCAAGGAGGCTTCAGCCCTAACGCCCATTTCTGGAAATCCACAATTTTTGCTCTGAAGGCTTTTCATTTGTTTTCGTTATATTTTTGTCGCTCACCTTATATGCCGCTCATGAGCTAGTTTTGTGTTTCATTCCCTGTAACCACCGGAGTTGGATGCAGAGCTGTGCTGTCTCCTCAGGGAGGCGCCGCCTCCCTCTGCCCCAACCCTCCTGACTCTGACCCCTGCAGCCTTGACCTGCCCCCGCTGGAGGTCCGGGGGGGCGGGGCCAGACGGCCTGCAGCCTCTGACTCAGCGCGGGGCGCTGGAGCTGCTGCGGGGGGCCTGGGCCTGTCCTAGACCCTCACCACTTTGTGCCAGGTCTCCAGCCCCGGGGCACAGCACAAGAGCTTCATCCACTTAGTCCTGGGGACCCCCCCCCCCCGCTTTTGGTGATGACTAAAACTGCTGCAGTAACAGCACGTGCGCGTCCCGAGAACTGGGGTTCCGTGGGGCGTGCACCTCCCCTGATCCCTGGGCTGGGTACTTGTTGGGGTGATCACGTCTCTGTAAAGGCCACAGACTCGCCGAGGGGCGTGCTGCACGCGTGGGGCCTCCCGTGGCCGGCGCCGTCGGGACGTGCGGTGTCCGTTGCTCGTACCTTCAGGTGTGCTGACAAGCCCGTCTTGGCGTCTGCTCGCGGCTCTGCCTGGCCTTTCCCTGACGGCTGGGCACGGGCCTCCGTGGCGTCCGGACGCCTGTGTCTCCTCCGCGGGGGGCGCTGTTCACCTCTTTCCCCCACTTTGAGATAATGGGATAGTTTCCTTGTCTTCAGGAGCCGGCCCGTCAGCTGCGGGGGGCGCGGCGCCCTTCCCGGCCTGCCTCGGCGGCCTCGGCGCTGCCTCCAGTTTCGGCTCAGCTTCCGCTGGCCGCCCTTGGGCTGTGCTTGGGTTCCCGAGCCGAGAATCCCTCCTGCAAGCCTGCCTCGCGGAGAGCTCATTTTCCCTAAAAGATTTGCTCTTTCGGCTTTGCTGCTATAGTTTAGATCCATTTTCAGTGGAATTTCTTGAGGCGCGAGAAATGGTTGGGATTCTCGGTGTTTGCACACGGTGATACGGTTGGTCGGGTCTGTCGGCAGCTGTCCCCGCGACGGCCCCCCGTGCCGGGGGCGCGCTCTCTGTCGAAGGAGTGTCCTGTCTTGAGGAAGCTGCTTTAGCCCTTTGTGACCGGCCACTTGACCCCTGGACACGTCTGCTTCTGGGCTGCCTTCGGCCCGTGGCCGGGGTCTGCAGCGCCGCTCCAGTGCGCAGGAGTCTCCACTCACGCAGGTGAGGGGTTGGCGGCGCTCCCCGGCTGCCCGTGCGCTCGTCCTCTGCCCCTCTGTGCCCGTCCGCATCAGCGCACTCGCTGGCGCTCCTCTTACTGCTGTTCTTGCTCAGACGGCTCCGGATCGGCCCACGGGACACCGAGTGTCTCATTTCAGCGCGCTCTCCCGCACGACTGCGCATTCCGGGCGCCCTGGGGCAGGGGAGCCCAGGGAGACCTAGTCCTGGCGTTGGAGGCCGGGTCTGGGCGCTGGCTGCGCTGGGCTGTCGCTGGGTCGTCGCTGGGTCGCGGTGCTGCCGGCGGCGGCGGAGCTGGGAGTGGACGCGCCCCCGAGCAGCCACAAGCACCCGGCGTCCGCCGCCTGTGTGGCAGCACTGGCTCGCCAGGTTCCTCTCCGGCCCCGCAGCACTCGGCGCGCCGCCTCTCCGCCGGGAGCGCCCTCGCTCTGCGTGCTTCTGCGTGCTTTGGGACCCACGTTGCACGCTTAAGTCTGTGCCTTTGATTGCTGCCTTTCATCTCACCGCGCCGGCTGGCTGGGCCGCCCCTGCCCTCAGGATGCTGCCGGCCGGCCCGGGCGTGCGTGCGGCAGGC
Organism: Scalopus aquaticus; assembly: GCA_004024925.1. Taxonomy (NCBI): domain Eukaryota; kingdom Metazoa; phylum Chordata; class Mammalia; order Eulipotyphla; family Talpidae; genus Scalopus; species Scalopus aquaticus. Next base: position 54,777 of record PVIJ01005039.1, read on the forward strand.
CTGTGGTGGTGCCCGCCGCTTCCTGGCCTCCTGGGGCCGCGGTCTCGTGGGCCCTAGTGCTGCTGAGCTGTCTCTGGCCTTCTTCGGGGCCTGTTTCTTTGCCTCTTTGCCCTTGTGTGCGATGGGGTCGTCTCCCTTGTTCGGTTGTGAGTGTTCTTTATGTATTCCGGACGCAGGTCTTTATCAGACACGTGACTTGGGGTTTTCTCTTCACCTCTGACTCGGGTCTTTCATTTCTTACTTCCTTAGTGGTGTTTAGGAGTGAAAATTCTCACTTTGAAGTCCAGCTGATGGGTTTGTTTTCTTTTATGGATCGTCCTTTTGGTTTTGTATCTGACATTTTCTCCTGTTTCCCTCTAGAAGTTTCGTAATTGTTTCTGTCATCACTTTTGAGCTAATTTTTGTTTCAGATGTGAGGTGTGGATCCAGGCTTGTTTTTTTAACATTTATTTTATTTATGCATACAAGAGCTGGGGTGTAGGCCACAGGTGCAGGGGGGTGGCTGAGAGGACTCCCCAGAGAGAGTGGGGAGCAGAACAGGCGGATCCACTGAAATCCACTGCTGAGGGGGCAGCAGGGAGACAGGAGAGGTCTGCTGCGCTCTGTGGGAAGCTCCCCTGGCTGGGGCTCAAACTCAGGCCGCAGTGGTGACAGCCTGAGACTGACTCCTGCGCCCCCAGGGAGGCACCATCCTATCATGTATCTTTAAAGCAGTTACCCCGCAGATTTTACAAGCGTGTAGAAGTTATTATTTATAAAAGCTGCAACACATTGCTAGATAAACCTGATTAAAAGGTTAGAGGTCTGGCGGTGTTGCAAGGCAGGCGTATGGATTTCTGAGTGTGTATAGTTTGGGGGGGGGGTTGCATTCGCATGTTTTTATTTAGTTGAGGTTTTTATTTATTTTTAAAAATTTATTTATTTATGCATACAAGCTGGGGTACAAGCCAAAGGTGTGGGGCGGTGAGAGGGTTCACCAGAGACAGAGTGGGGAGCAGAACAGGCAGAGCGACGGAAATCCACTGCTGAGGGGAGCAGCGGGCAAGGCAGGAGAGGTCTGCCGCGCCATGTGGGAATCTTCCTGGCTGGGTGTCGAACTTGTGTCGCCGCTGCCGACAGCTCCACAGCGCAGCGCCTATCTGCTGCGTCACCAGGGAGGCCCTTTAGTTGAGGTTTTTAATTAGTTTTTTTTTTTCCTAGGAAGTAGAGCTTGTAACTTTTCATCAGAGGAATATATTTAAAGAAAACAAAGAAGCCTTTAGCATGAGTGAGTGGGCCTAGCTGGTCTGCAGTGAGCCTCTTGTCTCTGGAGACTTTTGTCCCTTTTGACCACCTGTCAAAGGCCCCTGGGGGCTGGCTTAATCCAGCTGTGCACATCAGCTTAGCCCGGCACTGGGGACCTCTCGCTGCTGTCTTGGATCGCAGATTCTAGAGGACTTGAACATGCTTCAGAAGTTCCATTTCAAGTTAACTCTTTAATGTTTACTCTTTAATAAGGTTAAGAATCTTTGGGATTCCTGCTGTCATGTCACCCAAAGGTTGCTCTGGCAGAGGAGGTCCTGGCATTTACCGCTTACGGAGAATCCCGTCGGAAGGAATTTCCGAGCAACTTGCCGCGTGTCAGTTCCCTTCGGGTGTCCCAGCTCCGGGCCCGGGGTGGGGGTGGGGGCAGCCCTGGCCTTGTCAGTCCTGAGTCTGCCTCCGCTGGCCGACTGCCTGCTCACTTTCCTCACCTAGCAACGGACACTAATGGCCACACCCACCTGGGATACACCTATATGTCAAAAAGTGACAGTAAAGCAGGAAAGTAGAGGTGCTTCTGCAGGCTGCAGAGACAGACAAACAGACACTCCACCCCCGTCACGTGTCGCGAGCAGACTTTGGTGCCTGGTGGGTAATGTCGCCGTGTGACGAGGTGCAGAAGACCAGAGTGGCGGTGGTGATCGTTGCTTTTTATGTCTGTTAAATTGTAAAAAGACTTTTCTTTTTTATTTCTTCCAAGCCAAGCTAGCAAGACGCAGTCAGGAACGAGACAATCTGGGCATGCTGGTCTGGTCACCGAATCAGAACCTGTCAGAAGCAAAACGTAAGTCTTAGAGCACCTTTATTTTACGTCTTCTTATTTAATGTGAAGCCTTAAAATCACGTGGCCAGAAGTCGGTATGTATATTGTTACATTTTAAAACTGTCTTAAATCATTTGAATACTTTGAAAGTGTGTTTTCTTTATACTGTGGCATGTCATAAGATTCTTAACCTGTGGTTTCCTACTCTTCCCCTTTCCCAAAATGCTATTCAAGTGAATGCTGCAGTGAGTAGGGGCGAGACTTGGGGTGGAAAGCGGCAGTGCCTGCCTCCCTCAGCTGGGGCTTGCAGGGCTCTGGCCACGGAGGGTGGAGAATATGTGTTACTTAAAACGTAGGATTTCAGCCGAGCTAGAAGGCACCTTTTGAACTGCCTTTTTGTTTTATGTGATGAACAGTTTGAGCTGCCTTGGATTTTATATTTGGGGGGCCAGGAGTCCCGTAATTACTAGTTATATTAATTGTATTTTCAGAGTTTGGTTTTAGGTTTTTTTTTGTCCTCTGCTCAGGTGATACCATATAAAAATAATTTTATATCTGCTGTATTACTGCTAGTCTCCATTAATTTCAGAGTTTTTATTTTCTTCATGACGTAAAAGGAAGGAAAATTAAATCCCTCTCTGGTGAATTTTTCATTGAGAGGCCATGGATCGACTTTATAGGGGCCTGTGAACTAGGAAATCACATGCAAAGCTTCTTGGTCTATATGTGGTTTCCGGAGGAAAGGACATCGGCCTTCAGAGGTGTCTTTGGGAAGAGCAGCTCTGACTCAGCGCTCTGAGCGCGGGGTGGGCTGGAGAGACACCAGCGCCAGGGGCCGTCGGTGACAGCCTGGAGCCGAGACGGTCTCCACTGCCGACCGTGTCAGATGATGTCTGTTAAGTCGTCTGCTCGTGTGTATTTAGCACCTGTAGTAACATATTTAAGGTGCAGAGACTCACGTGGTAAAGAAACATGTTCATTTTGACCAAAAAAAATCCCCCCATTTGGTCCAAAACCCTCCATGAAACCAGGGCAGTTCGGCTTCTCTCAGTAACCTCAGCGATGCCGAATACTCCGTCCGGCCTGATTGTAAGGTCAGGGGTCTTGGCCTCGCCTGCACTGGCTGCCGTTCGGCGCCGTCCCGATCGGAAGGCAGGCGGGCGAGCAGGCCTTCCGCGCCTTTGTTGTGCTGGGGGAGACCTTTTAAGTGTTTCCTGTTTGTGTTTTGTTTCCTCCTCTTGAGCACTTGCAGAGACTCACAAAAGCAATCTGTTCCTTTTTGAACACGGTGTTCTTTCTACCAGAGAGCTGAAAAATCTGCCTCCTGTAGTTTTTAAAGCCGTGTTTCCTGAACTCTCTTCACTGAGTGGCTTCCAGCACCGCCTGGCCGCCCGGCCCTTGTGTGGGGCCTGCCCAGCTGCTGCAGTTTGCAGGTGGCTGACCCGCGGGGCTGTGGCCCTTGCTGTTGCCCTCGGGATGTGCTCCTGGGCCGTCGGGAATGGTGGTGTCCAGAGCCGAGAGTTCAGAATGGAGCGCGCATGCCGAACTTTCGTGCCACGCCCGGCACCAAGATCTCCGCACTCCCACGTCCTTCCATCGTCACAGTAGGGCTCCCCCCATCCTGGAGGGGCGTTCAGGCTGCGGCTACTGCCCTCTTGACACAGCTCGGGACAATGTTGGCGCCTTTGCTCTCACATGACCTTTGGACGTCCTTGGAGTCTGCATTAGTTTTGGTGTCTTGTTTTTTCGGGACCTAGAAGAGTCGAATATGAAAAATTGACACATTTTAAGTAATGGTGATATCTAAGTAAATTTGTGGTTTTAAAGCAAGACTTGCCAGTGTTGGGAAAACTTTGAATTGACAAGTAACATTTATATTTTGTTGTAAGTTCAGAAGACACATAAAAGCCTAAGGAAGAACCAGTTCGCCCATTATTCCACTGCCCAGTTGCTGTTAACTCTTTTGGGATACTTTTCCCAATTACTTTTCTGTGTGTGCGTCACACCTGAGCAGGGGCCGTCTGCGGAGCAGGGTGCACGCAGGTCCAGGCCTCATCTCTGAAGGGGACGGAGCGTAGCTCTGTGTGTGTGTGTGTGTGTGTGTGTGTGCGCGCGCGCTTGTGGTGGTGTTGCTTCGGGCAGAGAGGCTGTAGCGAGGACCTGGCTCTCGGCACTTTGTTCTCTTTCTGTTTTTTGGTTATTTTTGAGGTTTCCTCTCGCGGTCCTGTGTGTTAGTATTTCCGTAAGCTGTGTCCCTGGGGATAGAGCTGTGAGCTGCAGGAGTCGACACCTCCAGTGGGGCGCGCAGTCTGCCCTCGCCGTGAGCTCGGCTCCCGCTGGGCACCGTCCTCCTGGTAGGTCTGCGGCGGCGTCCCCGCTCCTGCACCCGCTGTGCCCGCTGCAGTGCCCTTCCCTCCTCCGCACCCCTGCCCCAGCGCGTGAGAAAAGCGGGTCCCATTTGTCTTTTTCCTTTACTTTAAAAGCGCGTGCGCATCTCCTGTGGCGCTGACTCTGACTTTGCGGAGACACAGGCCTCGGCAGGGGTGTGACGTGCGGTTTCTGGCAGAGACCCCATGTGTCGGGGGGTCTGCAGCCCCTGACTCCTCCTGGCGGCCCCTTTCTTCTCAGGTACTGGATGTTTGCAGCTCCGCCTCGTGGGCTTCTGCAAGCTTCAGACTCCGTTCTGAGGTTGGAAAGATAAACGCTATCGCGGAAAGCCCAGGCGCGTGTAGCCGGCAGACCCCGCCGCGGCCTGCTGGGGTCCTTGGCGTCCGCGCCGCGGCCCTTGCGGCCTGTGCCTCCCGCGCTCGTGCGGGACCGCTGTGGTACGTGTGTGCCTCTTGATAAGTACGTGGACTTTTCACCACAGAATAGCTGTTCAGCCATTTGCTCTCTAACAGTTTAACTGGGGCTTCCTTCTATCTCCGTTCCCTAATTTTTAGCAGGGATGGGTGTACAATAATTTAGTTGTTTTTTTTTTTTTTAAAAACAAAGTTGCCTATTGATGGGTATTTGAGGTCTTCCAGGTGGTGGTTTTTAAGCCTTTCTTAAAAAGCTTTAGTGAACATTTTTTATTTAGAATAAATTTCTGGAAATAGTTTCCTAGAACAAGAAACAAATTCATTCTTTTTCATCTTAAATAGACTGTATTTGTTTAGAGCAGTTTTGGGTTCGGAAGCAAGTTGAACAGAGAGCAGAGTGATTTCTCATCGCCCTGGCCCGCCGTCGGACTCGTGGGGCGCTGGCAAGCGCCCTCCTCTGTGTGGGGTGCGCCTCTGTCCTCTCCACATCCCCACTGCCGTGCCGAGAGCGGCCGGGCCCTGGGCCCTGGGCTGCCTGCTCGCCCGGTGGGCCCGCCCTGGCCGCTGCCCGCTGCCCGCACGGACCTTTCTGAAAACTTTGCTGAGTCCACAGGAAAGTCTTTCATTACTGTTACCAAGGTTGAACAGCTTTTTATTTCAGCCTTTTTATTCTTCGGTAAATAGACGTCAAATCTTATTTTTGGTTTTTTTTTTATCATAAAATACCGTATTAGTGTGCGGCTGCTGGCACACCGCGACGCCGGCCGCCGCAGCCCTGGCCGTCTGCACGTGCTCTGCGTGGTGCTCCCGCCCCCCGCGCAGAGCCTCCGGGCTGTGGGCTGACCTGGGGTCCGTCAGTTAGACTCGGGCACGTGCCTGGCCGTGTCCAGACTCTCGGGCGTGTCTCGTGGGCTTCAGGTTCGGTGTCATGTCCGCTGTTCCCAGTGTTCCGGTTCCGCGTTCGTGACCATGGCGTCAGGGTCTCAGACTAGCACGTTTGGGGTTGTTTTGAACTTGAGTTTATCGAATGAGAGCTTGTTGTGTCCACAGCTCAGCTGTGCCGGTGTGGACCCGCAGCTTGTTTCCCGATGGAGGGCGGTGAGCAGGTGAGCGGAGAGCGCGCCTGCCGCTCCTCGCCCCGCGTCGTCGTTGTTAGAGGCGAGGAACTGAGGTCTGGGACAGTCGAATGCTTAAGGCCCGTGGCTCGTTAGCAGCCAGATTTGGGCTAGATTTCTGGTCTCCGGACTGTTCGTCACGCAGATCTGCCATCATGTGCTACGTCATTTAATGAGCTGCCACTAGACTCATAAGACATCCCTGGGCCCACACCGCCGGCTTTGGGCCGTGTCTCAGTGAAGTCTCTTCAGTGAGCGCTGCAACCTTGGGTGCCCTGGAGAAGGGGCCTGTGAGATGGAGCAGCGTTGCAGGCAAGGAGACAGAGGTGGGGCCGGGCGGTAGGGGAGAGCTCCTCGGTGACGCCATGCCGTGCGGGTTGGGGGCAGGAGCCAGGTTTGAATTGGGCATTGCTCGCTGATAGGCCCCTGATCGGCCCGGGGCTCAGCGTCACGCACAGCCCCCCCCCCAGCACACGCAGCAGGAAGAGCTGTTTTCCTGGTGGAAGCGGGAAGTGCAGAGTAAAGGGGGGAGGCGCAGAGCCGGCGGGCCTGAGGACAGAGGCGGCCTCGCCCGCCTTGGCACCAGGTGAGGGTGCGTTTGCTTGTGGGGCGCAGATGCCAGAGTTAGGCGGTCTGGAGGAGTTTTACCTGGAGCAGCACAATTTACATTAGGAAGTTCTTTTTGGTAGGCGTTAGAGGAGAGCCCCTCCGCTCAGCTGGCATGGCCCGGGACCCCACGCCGGGCCGCGGTGTTGCGGCCGCAGAGCCCAGAGCGCAGCACTGCGCGTGTCCCCAGGACGCCGGTGCCGGGGGCCTCGGTCGCTGTACTGGACTTGATGGGAAAGAGGAGGCGCTCAGGCAGCGCCCGAGCCGGCCGCCCCCTCTCTCGGGCTGGCTGCCCGGCCTCGCGCTGAGCGGGGAGGCGCTGGCTGGGGGAGGGTCCGGCCTCTCCGGGCGGGCTGGGCGGGTCTGCAAAGATGCGCCCGGTCGTCAGGGTGACGGTGGACGCGGGGGCGTTGTCTGTCTGCGCCTGGGCGAGCTTTGGCGTTTCCCGGGGAGCCAGGGAGCAGGAGGCTCTGCCACTGTGAAGTGGGGTCTCGAGCCCGCCAAGAACCGTGTCGCGCAGCAAAGCGCGTCCTCCGGTGCCGCCGGCAGTGGCGCCCGTGCCCGCCAGGTGGCGCGGTGGCGCCACGGAGCGGCCTGGCCCGAGCCCGCGCCGGGATGCGGGAGCCGCTGCCTGCGGTGTCCTTGAGGAGCTGCTGGCCCCGCGCGGCTGGGCTCGGGCGGGCAGTTGCAGCGAGACGCTTGCAGCCTGTGCCAAGACTGCAGCTTGTCCTCAGCCCACCCGCGGCGCCAGCCGCTCCCCGCGGGAAGTGGGGCCACAGGCTCCGCGCTGCAGCCTCCCGGGAGGGGAGGGGAGGGGACGGCCCCTCCACCCGCATCCTTTCTCCTTAACCTGAACTTGAATGTGGAAAGAGGAGGAGCCTCCCTGGGGCAGCCTTTGGCCCCGCCTGGGTTTCTCCGTCCCTGAACAGGAGCGGTGGGGGCCCGGCTGGAGGAGCTGGCCAGGAGCTGCTCTGGGCCCCACTCAGGGACGGGGCTCGTGCGGAGCCCACAGCTCCGTGGGGTTTTGTGCTGCTGCTCATTTTGGCTTTGCACCTGCTTTTGTGCTGTCTTTCTCTGTCATTAGTGGCGCAGGGCCACAGTGTCAGAGAGGCGGTGCTGCTGACCTGTTTCTTCAGGTAGACCTGGGAGAAAAGACTAGAAAATATAGGGAGGGCGTGGACTCCTGGCCCCAGTCAGCTGGCCTTGCCGGCTCTTCCTCGGGCTTGGGCGGTGGCCCTGCCCCTGCCCACAGTGGGCCGCAGGCCAGAAGCCTGTCGCAGGCTTGGGTCATCTCACTGGTGGCTTAGCTTTTTCTTGACATAAACGTAGGGTGCTTTCTCGTCACCCTCAGCTGAGACTGAAAACAAACCCCAGTTTAACATTTGTTTCTAAATCACTGTTTTTCCAAGTACCAAGGTGATACTTGTTTGTCATGGCAAATTTGAGTAGAGCCAAGTTTGTTTTTTGTTAAAAGAAGAATCATGACCCCAGCAGCCAGAGGTAAGTGCCACGAGCACTCGAGTTTGTTGCCCGTCGCTCCTCTGGAGTCCGGGTGTGCCAGCTTCACAGTGGGGGCCTCCTTAGGACGTCAGGCCCTGTTACCGCCCTGTCTCCTCCTGTTGGGGGATGGGAGTGGACGGCCTGCACCCCACCTCAGCCCCTCTTTCTTGCCTTGCAGTGGATGAGTACATCGCCATCGCCAAGGAGAAGCACGGGTACAACATGGAGCAGGTGAGGCCCGCCGCGGGGCTGGCGCCCTGTGCCCCCTCAGCGCTCCGGCCTGGCCGCGGCGGGCGGGCCCCACAGGCCCTGCAGGGGTGCTCCGACCAGCCTGCCCGCCCAGGCCGAGGCCGCGTCTGTGCGCTGTTGCTCGTTTTGTGTCGCCGTCACGGTCCAGCATTTGACTGAATTAAAAGTTGTTTGGAGCCTACTGATGAGAAACCTACGAGATTATTTTTTTCCTCCAAACCGCGGTGTCATGTCAGCCCCGTTGCCAGGTCCTATCTTTGCAGTGAGGGGCGCAGGGGGGGCCAGTGCTTCCCTGGCCTGACGCCGGGCGCCCCGCCTGAAGCCGCCGCCTGCCTTGGTGGCCAGGGCGCCCCCGTGTGGACCGTGCACAGGGACACGCCGGCTCACAGCTGGGCCTGCCTTTTAGTCATCGTATCTGGTAGAATCGTTAGGAGATCACAGTGAGATAGTCTTCTCTTTTTTTAAAAGATTTGTTTATGCATCCAGGAACTGGGGTGCAGGCCAGAGGTGCGGGTGTGTGTGTGAGAGAGAGGATTCCCCAGAGACAGAGTGGGGAACAGAACAGGCGGAGCCACTGAAATCCACTGCTGAGGGCACAGCGGGGAGACAGGAGGGGTCTGGTGCGCCCTGTGGTCAGCTCCCTGGCCGGGGATTAGGCTGCAGTGGGACAGCTTGATAGGCTGAGACTTAAGCCCCGTGCCCCGGGGGGCCTCTTGCTTCCCTTTTTCTGAACTATGCTCACGAGCTCCACAAGGCTGCTCAGAATATCCTCCAATTTTGTCTGCCTAGTAAAGGTAAATATTGAGTGATGGCTAAATATATTTGTATGAATTTTTAAGGATTTTGTTTTTAAAATATGAACCTTTTCATGTTCATAATACAGGTGTTTTCTCGGGAAAATATTCCTGGATTACCTCTCATTTCTAGTTACCATTTGTATATTTTCTCCTGAGATGGGAAAAAAACTTCATTTTGAGTTTTTCCGACAGAAGACTAATAAAGCAGTGACTGCCCCTCCCCAGGAGTCCAGACTCCTGAGCCTGCCCTCGCCGGCCCTGCCCTCGCTCTGTCCCCTCCGCAGCGACTGGGCCAGTCGCTCAGTCCCGCTCAGCCCGCATCACCCAGGCCTGAGCAGGCAGGCGGCTGGGCTGCTGGCTGGCAGCAGGGCGGGCTGGGTGCCCACTTGTCTGGTGTTGCCTGCTCGCTGCCTTGACCCTCGTTTCCTTGTTGATGTCTCTTTCGCATCTCTGATCTAAAATGTCACCGGTCCTGTTTTTCCAGGCTCTTGGAATGCTGTTTTGGCATAAGCATAATATTGAAAAGTCATTGGCGGATTTGCCCAACTTTACCCCCTTCCCAGACGAGTGGACTGTGGAAGATAAAGTCTTGTTTGAGCAAGCCTTCAGTTTCCACGGCAAGACTTTTCACAGAATCCAACAGATGGTGAGTAGATAAGACCACCGACTCCCCTGCCCCCATAGACCGGGGGGAGGGCACGTGCACAGGTGTGGGGCCCACCTGGGAAGGCTCCCGTCGGAAGCCGCCTGGCGCCTGCTGCTGGCTGGGCGGGCAGGACCCCACGGCATACGTGAAGCCCCCCAGCCCCTCCTGCTTGTCAGAGCCACTCCGCCCTCCCCGGCCCCCAGGGGAGCAGCCCTCTAGGAAGGCTCTTCTGGGATTATCGGAGGGGCGCATCAGGGACCCTCTTCCTGGGGAAGACTTGCCTGCCCTTCACCTTCCAGAAAGCTCTTTTGTGGGCTCCTTCCGTGAATGCTTGTGGACGGCTTCATCAGGGCTTGAAGTAATTTAAAAGTACAATCCAGAAGTTACGCTAGAACTTCGGGTGTGTGAAATTCGGATTCCTCCTAAATGGACTGGGTAACCTTTCATGAGCTGAGTGTACAGTTGAGACGTTAGTAACTTGGGGTTGTAGCGAGGAGAGTTCTTGATCGGTTGTTTTCTTCAGAGGAAAGGCTCTGAGGCCTAGGCCTTCCGTAGTGTGGGCACATGGTCTTTACTAACTGGACCTAAACACATTTGACTTTTAAGATTAGCTTTAAATCTAACCGACCCGTCTTTAACGCCCAGCTTCCTGATAAGTCAATCGCCAGCCTCGTGAAGTTCTACTACTCCTGGAAGAAGACCAGGACCAAGACCAGCGTGATGGATCGCCACGCCCGGAAGCAGAAGCGGGAGCGTGAGGAGAGGTCGGTGCGCTGGGGCTGTCTCGGCGCCGGGCTCTGCCGGGCCGCGGGCTTCTGAGGACCTGGGGAGCGCACACAAGAAAGGGGCGGCAATGGCACCCCCGCACTGGCTGAGGCTGGGGAGCGGGAGCGCATCCGCGCTCGTGTTTCTTCTCGCCGCTGCCTGCGCGAGGCGGCCGTGCCCAGGGAGAGAGCTTCCCACGCGCCTTTTCATGTCGCCCGAGGATGTTTCCTGTTAAAAAGGGAACCTGGAAGCTCCTGGGTTGAAATTCCTTTGGTTTGCTTATACAGTATTTGACATGTTTGGTGTATTATGAAAGATCACAGAACAGTCTGGATTTCCTTCCTATTTTTGATCATCTGTTTTGTGAATGTGAGAGAGAGGGAGGAACATTTTGTGATTTCCTCACAAGAATGGGTCTTACAGACAGCGCATCATGCAGGCTGCGTCTTGGCCGCAGGCCTGGTCTGAGCTCGACCGAGTCCCGCTGAGGTCCTCCCAGGCAAGGCCGGTCAGCACTTTCCACCCTGAGCCTTCATCCATTTACCTCTAAAACAATGTTTACGGTCCAGAAGCCACACACAAACGTGATAACCTTTTTTTCGGCTGGTGGGAACATCAGTGGTTTGTTCTTTTTTTTTTTTTTTTAAGGATATATTTATCTATCTATCTGTTTATGCATACAAGCTGGTGTAGGCCAGAGGTCGGGAGAGGCGTGTTAGAGGACTCACCAGAGACAGAGTGAGGAGCACAACAGGCAGATCCACTGAAATCCACTGCTGCGCCCTATGGGCCAGCTCCTTGGCCCCGCAGTGGCTGTGATAGCTTGATAGCACTGAGACTTAACCCCTGTGCCACCAGGGAGGCCCACATTGGTGGTTTTTAAAACCTATTTTCACGCTTTTAATAATACAAAAAAACCACTGTGGAATGAATGAAGATAGACTCTATAATCTCTGTGGCCCCACCTCAGAGGACACGGGAACAGACGGGGGTCAAGTGTGCCCGTTGGAGAGTCCAGTCGGGCCGTGACTGAGAGGGCTGCGGTGCTGAGACGCCCGCCCTGCTCCTGGGCTGCGCGGTCCGGGCTGTGGCCCCGAGGCTGCCGTGCACCCCCGCTCTGCAGCACCCACTGCAGGCCCGTGCGAGGGCCGTGCTTCTCCTGCCAGGCAGGGACCGCTCAGCGTCGGGTTTGCTGTCCCCGAGATGAAGTGGCTGGTGGCTGCGCTGACGTGCCCCGGCCCTCAGCCCCACCCTTTGTCCTCCCTGTCGTGTGTGGGGAACCGCCGTGGCCGTGCGGGCAGGCGAGCCCTGGGAAGGAAGGCCGGGGGACAGCTCCTCTCAGCCCGGGCGCCTCGGGCACCTCCTCCTCCACCGACCTGCCCTTCCTGGGGCGTCCCTGGGGGGCAAGTGCCGTGCCTGGGGCTGGCTAGCTGGGCCTCGCTGGGCCTCGGGGCTCTTCCTTGTCGTGGTAAAGGCCCTGCCTGCGTACAACTGACTTGTTTTTGTTTTAAAATAAATATTATGTGGGCGGATATATACACAAATATTTGAAGTGCCATACGGCATTCGTGTCCTAAAGTTTACTCAATTTTTTTTAAAGATTTACTTATTTATGCATACAAGAACTGGGGTATAGGCCAGAGGTGTGGGGGGGGGGTGAGAGGACTCCCCAGAGACAGAGTGGGGAGCAGAACAAGTGGATCCACAGAAGTACACTGCTGAGGGGAGCAGCGGGGAGGCAGGAGAGGTCTGTTGTGCCCTGTGGGAAGCTCCCTGGCTGGGGATTGAACTCGTGCTACAGTGGCTCTGGACAGCTTTGTAGTCTGAGACTTAACCCATTGCACCACCAGGGGAGGCCCATAAAATTTACTCAGTTTACCCAGACCACGGCCAGCCTCACACACTCTCGGGCCTGTGCGGCTTAAGCAGGCAGACAGGTCTGGCCTGACTCCCAGGCGCACCCATGCTCCCGTCTGGTCCTCCACTGGGCAGTGCAGGGAAGGGAAAGAAATGGCCTAAAGACTCTTCAGTTGAGTCGAGAGAAAACACTCCATAAGCACAAAGCAGCAGTGTTCTAGACCAGGCCTGCGAGTCAGAAGCCTGCTTGATGATATTTTTATCATTTGCACTGAAAGAACTGTGGCATCGTTATTTCATTTTAATTGTATTTTAATTGTAAAGATAGTTTTATCTCAGCATTCTGAAAACACTGAGTTTCTCTTAACATCTGTCGTCGAGTCATTTCATTGCTTATATTTGTGTATTAAGTAGAATTAGTACGAAGTAACCTGTAGTAACCTGTTCTTGTCTTCCAGTGAGGACGAACTGGAAGAAACAAATGGAAATAACCCCATTGACCTTGAGATTGATCAAAACAAGGAAAGCAAAAAGGAGGTATTTTTTCCTCTAGTATTGTTAGGGAGATACATCCCATTACTGGTTCCTTAAGCAAAACGTCCTTCTTACGTACTCTGCTTAACGTGTTAAGTGCTGTGTCCAGGGCTTCATGATGCGACTTTCTGAACAGTGCCCACTCTGCGTGATAGATGGAATTCTGCTTGCCAAGACGTGTGAGTGAAGGAAGCCTTAAGGGAAAGGCAGCCTTGGCGAATGCGGGGCTTGTCCGGGAGGCGGGGCTCCGGCTGCCTTCCCGGGCCCTTTCTGCAGGTTAGACAGTGCTGTGGGGGGCCAGGCCTGAGGCGCTCCAGCCTGGTGGTCTTCCTGGCATTGGCAGCCCCAGGCTCTGCCCCCCGAGCTTAAGGCTGTGCAGAGCCAGCGGCCTGGGTCATCCCCGGTGACACCACGCCCACTGGACGTTGGTCTCGCCCGTCTTAGCAACCAGGCAGGCGTTTCTAGCCTGGGCATAAGGGACTCATGCACTGCTGCAGTTGCATAGGACTGTTTTGTATGTAACGTTTGTTTCTGTGCATTGTCCCCCGAGAACAGTGAGTGTGGGTGTGCTCTTAGCCTTTTGAAACCGGGGTTGCAGCCTTGGATCATACAACTTTAGTGAAGCATGTGTGGGAGCCTCAGGCCCCTCAGGGGTGTCACCAGTGTGCCCCCAGGAAAGGTCTGCCGAGCCCACCGGAGCACCTCAGGCCTCAGCTCAGACTGGAGGACCCCGTGTGTGTCCAAGCAGTGCTTTCTCAGCCAGCGCCCACGGCTGCAGTAGAACCTCAAAGGAGCCTCTAGTTCGAAAGGGCCTAAAGTACGAGGACGACTGTCAGGCATGGAGGAGCGAGCAGTCTAGACATACGTCGGCTTTAAAGCTGTGCCAGACGCGCTTCTGTAGGCCGCAGCAGCCCCGCACGAGCGCAGCCCGGGGGCCGGCCATGCGGGCGCTCCGGGCCTTCCGGACGGCGGCATCTCCACACACTCCGTATTTGTGCACTTTTTTCCATTAGAATCCATTTCTGACAGTCAAAGTGCTGGGTCAGAGTGTCCTAGAAACATCTTTAAGACTTCTTTTGGTGCATGTCACCGCAGTGGGAGCTAGTGACTCCTCTGGGCGGCAGCGACGTATGGGGACCCAGCAGGGCTCGCCGTGTTAGATTGTTCGGGAAACCAGGTCACACCTGGATTTTGACAAGCTTTGTTTTGCCGCATTTTTATTTACAAGGTTCTTCGACTAGAACATTTTTAGTAAAAGAGAGAAGGCTGGTTTTTATGTTAATTTCTGTGATTCTTATTTATGCAGAACAATACCTGATTCAAAAATAATGGTTAAGTCTTAGTTTCTTCGCCTACTAAAATGTTGCCCAAGCAGACATGTGGCCGGTGGCAGAAGAGCACGGGGGGCACAGGCCTGGACTGGCCGCCGCTGTATGTCCGTGTGTCCTGTGTTCCTGCCTCGGGTGCGGGTGCTGCGCCGCGGAGCCCGGCCTGGCAAGTGCTGGCCGCGTCGTGCGCCACAGGGCGCAGCTGTGAGCGGTCCCAGCCTCCCCTCCCGGGCCAGGCGCCCGTGAGACGTCACGCCTTCCTGGCCACAAGCCACTGCATTCCGTGCTGGAGGTTTGGGTTTTAGAGAAAGCACTTTGGGAGAGCTCTCCGCCGCGCAGGTTAACATCACAGCCTACTTTGTTTGACGTGAGTCACAGGCACCCTAAACGTCATGTCGTCCAAAAAGGATAAACCAGTCATAACTTCGTGTTAGGGACTTATGTGAAGATCTAAAGGACTTGAGTGACTCTCTTATCCATGTACGGAATCGTTTTTCATTAGCTGTGGTCGACTGTCCTCTGTTGTTAGGGCCTGTCAGGACGAAATAGCCCTTACTCACAGAGCTCCCCGGAGGAGAAGGGGGACCCCAGTCACTGCAGGCGTGAGCGCTCGTTGTTAATCTGGGGGCAGCAGAGCAGGACTGTGTCTGGGCGGGAATGTGAGGCCGTCCACCCCGTGGTGCTCGCCACCTTCACCAGCCGCTGTCCCCCCTGGGTCCGGCCTGCTCTGCTCCCGTCGCTGGTGGCGGCGGCACCCGTGGGGCTGCTGTTCGACTGGAGCCACGTTAAGGAGAGACGTTTTCTAGTCTTCGTTTGGCATTTTATTTTTTTATGTACAGTAGTTCTCGTGTGTGTGTCTGTCTGTCTGTCTCAGTGGGGCATAGCCCAGAGGTATGGGGGGGCAAGAGGACTCCCCAGAGACAGAGCGGGGAGCAGAACAGGTGGATCCACTGAAATCCACGGCTGAGGGGGCAGCGGGGAGACAGGAGGGTCTGCTGCGCCCTGTGGGTCAGCGCCCTGGCCAGGGATCGAACTCAGGCTGCAGCAGTGGTAGTGCTGAGACTCACCCCCTGCGCCACCAGGGAGGCCCCCACTGGGCATTTTAGCTTTTCCAGCTTCGTTTCTCAAACACATGTTATCACGCAGGTGCCCCCCGCTGAGACAGTTCCTCAGATCAAAAAGGAAAAGCACAGCACACAGGCGAAGAACAGAGCGAAGAGGAAGCCTCCAAGAGGGATGTTCCTTTCTCAAGAAGACGTGGAGGCCGTTTCTGCCAACGCCACAGCAGCTACCACGGTGCTGCGACACCTGGACATGGAGCTGGTTTCCATCAAGCGCCAGGTGCCCGCGGGCTGGGGGCGCCCCGCTTCACACACTCGCGGGTTCTGTTTCCAGACGGCCGAAGGGCATCTTGTTTCTGTGGAACCGGCTGGAAGAGTTAGGTGCTGGTCCACTCGTTTTTCCCCTCAAATGACCTTTGGAATCGGAGTGCCCGCCCTGTGACCGAGAGCGAGCGTGGCTCGGAGTAGCCGGGCGCCGGCCGCCCCGAGGCCGCCGCATCCTTGCCACTTCCCACGCGCCGCCTGGCCCTGGCCCTGGCCCTCACGTTGCGTGTCGTCCTCACCCGCGTTGAGTCTGTGAGGTCCCATGATGCGGCTCCTTGCGTGGCTGGTGTCGGACGGAAGGTGCGGTCCTCGGGGCAGGGAGGGGCCGCGGCGCGTCTTCCTTCTCGTGGTGTGGGCCGGCGGCCTGCAGGCCCCCTCCTCCTCAGGGCGTGTGGATTGCTTCCCGTGGGCCCCCGCATGGGACCTGCCAGCCACGCTTCCAGCCTGTCCGCCTGAGGGGCCGTGGCCATGCGCCCATGCCCAGCAGAGGCGAGCAGGGCCAGGCGGCCGCCGCAGCCCAGGGCAGAGCAGTGTGGGCTGGCGCTGGCCCTCCCTGCTGCGGCAGCGTTGACATTTTGGTTGGGCCTTCCTGGTACAGCAGCGTCTCTGGCCTTCGCTCACTTAAATGCTGGTGAGGCACGCGGCCCAGTTCCCATTCTGAGTCTTGCCTTTTTGCTTCCTCAGTAGTGTCCTTTGGTGGACAGAGACGCTCTCTGTGCAGCTCCCGCTTCCCCTCTGGTCTCTCAGGTGCGCAGAGTCTGAGTCACCTGCGGGAGGCCTCACCCCGCGTCTGGGCCCCGAGCAGGGCCCTGTCTGCGCGGCGGGTCTCCCTCAAGCAGCTGTGTGGCTGACCAAGGCCTGTGTGTTGCGAAGACTCCACCCCACCGCGGCGACTTGGGGTCTGGGACGTGGACCCTGCCGTGGCCGGGAACGCCTCCAGCGAGAGCCCCTGGGCGTCTGGCACAGCCGGCGCAGCCTCTGAGGCCCTCGTGACTATTCCAGGTCCTTGTATTTCCGTGTAACATCTAGAATCACCTCATCCTCTAGAAGTATAATTTCCTTTTTTTTTTTTTTTTAAAGATTTATTTACGTATATAAGACCTGGGGTGCAGGCCAGAGGTGTGGGGGTGAGGACTTCCCAGAGACAGAGTGGGGAGCAGAACAGACGGATCCACTGAAGCACACTGCTGAGGGGGCAGTGGGGAGATAGTAGCGTCTGCTGTGCCCTGTGGGAAGCTCCGTGGGCGGGGATCGAACTCGTGCTACGGCACGAACTCGTGGCTGCGGCAGCTTCATAGTACTGCACTTAACCTGTTGTGCCACCAGGGAGGCCTTCCTTAGAGTTTTGATTGAAGTTATGGTGATTCTGTGTAGATCAAAATAGAGAATTTATCCTAAACCATGGGGATTTAGCATCTTCTGCTATACGAATGCCACCAGCCCTTTACCTGGCTGTCTGTGGTCTCTCAGTGTCTTTGTTTTCTATGTTTGGTCGTTTTTTGTTACTCTTAGGGAAAAAACACTATTTTTAAAAGCAATCCTTCTTAGTTGTGTGTGCCTGGAACGAGAGCTTCCTGGTCACCTCGCGCTCATTCTGCCCTAGTGACTGTGTGGCTCTTCACTAGCGCCGCCTGCCCCCCACGCAGGGCCGCAGGGCTGCATGGCTCACGTCTGAATTTGCTGCCCCGTGCTTGGGGATCTTAATGGTTTCCCTGGGAGGTGAGTGGGCCGCCTGTCACTTGGCCAATAAGTGGGGCCTCTGGCTAGGCAGCCGGGCCAGCCCCTTGCCTGGCAGCTGACGCCACTGCACTGTCACCTTGGGAGAATCACTTTTATCTTCCGGGCTTTTTTCAAAAGAGGAGCTTTACCCTCGCCCACCTGGTCTCCCAGGATGTGTGGGGCTGCGGTGAGAGCGGGTACACCCTTCTGAGGCGTGGTAGAGAGCGCTCTGCTCAGGGCCGGGTGTGCTACACTGGCGTCTGCTGCTGTGAGGGCCTCGGTTCACTCTTCTTAGTCCCCGCTGACTGCTGTTTGAAGTCACCATGTTGAAGCATGGAAAAAAGGCCCCTTCCACGGAGCTGTTACTCACCCTAGCACGCTAGACGGAAGAGCCTCTGGCTCTCAGGGCGAGGGTCCAGAGCAGCAGTTTTTACTTGCAAGCAGCCTCCAGAGTCCTAGTTGCAGGGCCCGGCAGGGAGACGGCACTTACCTTCCGTGGTCACGCTGCGGCCACTTCCACGGGGCCACTTCCATGGGGCCGCCGGCAGGCAGGGCTCCTGCTGTCCCACTGCTGCTGACGGCCTCCTGCTTGCGCGGCCCAGAGGGCGGCACTTCCGCGCCGAGGATATGGGTTTTGGACGGCCACTGGGCGTGTCCCTTGGGAGCCTCGTGTCCGCTGGTCTGCCGCGGGTGTGGTCTCCTGAAAACCCCAGAAAATCTGACCACCAAGAGCTTAAATAGTTGAGGAGTTGTTTTTCCCAAATGGCTAGCAGCCCCAGCCCCACCCAGCGGCTGGCGGCCTGGCCTCGTCGACGCAGCGGCCGGGGCTGGCTCTGTCTGGTCTCCGGCTCGTTGTTCTCAGCGACTGGGCTTTCCGTCTGCCTGTTTTTGGCAGTGGCAGCTCCAGAAGCCACTTTGCAGGCTGCACATCTGCCCTCGGGGCAGGAAGAGGAGAGGCAGGCAGAGCTGGCCGCGGGATGTGGTCAGCCGCTGCTGCAGACAGCGGGAGGGGACTGTTGGGTCAGCCGGTGGCCGGTGCCGGGTCCGCAGGCCTCTGTGTGGAGAGCGCGGACCGATGTCTGGGCGGTCGCTGAGAACCCCCACGGAGCTGAGGGCGCGGCTGTCTGGCCCGGAGGCGGGGGCGGCCCTGGGCAGCGCTGCCTGGCCTGTGTGCTGCCCCTCCGACACCCCAGGGCCTGCCCTGAGTGAGTCCTGGGCCAGTTTCTTTTCTTGTGCATTCTCAAAATCAGCTAAAGCAAATTTCTATAAGTCGAGGTCCCCATTTATGGTTTTGATGTTTTGTGCACGTCTCCTGCATTTTTCTTTCAGTTGTCTTCTCGCCCATTTCGGCGTCATCCAGAGAGGCTGCGAGGGGCGGTCTTCTGGCCGCCTCTGAGGCCTCAC
>PVIJ01005039.1:73647-109173 GCA_004024925.1 Scalopus aquaticus
CCCATTTCGGCGTCATCCAGAGAGGCTGCGAGGGGCGGTCTTCTGGCCGCCTCTGAGGCCTCACTGCCGCCGCGCTGCTCCTCGGTCCTTGTGAGCATGAGAGGCGTTCCCTCTGCTGTCTCCCTTCCCGCTTGAGCCGCTCAGGAGGGGCACAGGGCCACGGGCCGTGAGCTGGAGTTCTGCGAGGTGTCAGACCTCCAAACTGCGGAGTTGTGAAGTTTTTTTTTCTTTTTTTTTTTTTAAAGATTTATTTTTTTATTTATACATACAAGCTGGGGTGCAGGCCAGAGGTGAGGGGCGGGGAGAGGGCTCACCAGAGACAGAGCGGGGAGCGGAACAGGCAGATCAGAAACAAACACACTGCTGAGGGGAGCAGCGGGCGAGGCAGGGGAGGTCTGCCGCGCCATGTGGGATTCTCCCCGGCCGGGCGTTGAACTCGCGTCGCCGCTGCCGACAGCTCCACAGCGCAGCGCTTAACCGCTGCGCCACCAGGGAGGCCCGGAGTTGTGAAGTTTTCTAAAGAGGGCGAGAATTACTGGGCAGTGCTCGCGTCATCAGGGATGTGCCCTTCGTCGAGTCCACTCAAGCCCCCCCCCCCCGCCCCGAGCGGCCTGCTGCTCCTCTCCCCTGCCTGCTGGAGCGGCACCTTCTGCTGGCGTGTGCCGCGGGCGCTTGCCCGGGCGGGTGACCCTGGGCCTCTCCTGGCTTCCTGGGTCACAGGTGGGACCTGCCTGGTGCCAGTCTCGGCGGTGCTGCTGCAGAGGAGCCCTGCTGCGTGTGGGGAGAGGCCGGGCGTGGCTGTGGGTTGAGCGAGCCGTGTGGGTGCGGGTGCGGGTGTTCCCTTTGATGAGCCGAGGGCAGTGAAGAGTGGGTTTGTAGTATCAAAGCAGTAGTAAGGAAAAAGGCAATTGTGAGAAAACGAAGACGTTATAGTTGGTCAAAAGTAGCTTTGTGGGCACAGGTCCACGCTCCATCCCCCCACCCCCACGAGAGGTCTGTGGTGCCCACGGACGCCCTGCAGCCTGCTGGGCCTGGTGCCCGAGGCCCCTCTCCCAGCCTGCTCCAGCTGAGCGCCACCACTTCCTGCTGGCCAGCGGCTGCCACGCAGCGTCGTGGTCAGACCCCGGTGCTGGTTTCGCCCCCCGGGCGGCTGCAGTGACGCAGGGGCTTCGGACCGCTTGGCCCTGGCGTGGCCCTTGTCTGCGGCTGCACGCGCCATTGAGGACCCCGTTGGGCCTCTGGCTTGGGCTGCCGTAGCGCTCAGAGACCCCTTTGCCCTTGGTCTTTTGTTTCAGTTTTCTTAGTCTTATTTTCTTTTTAAATCTTTATGAAATTTTCATTTTTTACATGAAAATGCTTTCTCCTGTCTCCTAGATTCAGAATATTAAGCAGACCAACAGCGCTCTCAAAGAAAAACTCGACGGTGGGATCGAGCCGTACCGACTGCCGGAGGTGAGCGGTGCCGAGGCCACCTTGCCGGGGGCCGAGCTGGTGTGTCTCGGCCTCGCAGCCGCGAATGTGCGTCTTAAAGGAAGGGCGCGGCCGTGGCTCGTGCCCCGTCGGTGTCGGCGTTCTGGTAGGGGAGACAGCCGCGGGCGCCTCTCACGCCTGTGCTGACGCGGTCCTTTGCTGCCCAGGTTGTCCAGAAGTGCAACGCGCGTTGGACCACAGAGGAGCAGCTGCTCGCCGTGCAAGGTGAGGGTGCGGGGCCTTCTCTTCAGACACGCGTCCCCACCGAGACGCACCCCGGAGAGGACCCACCTCTGGCGGTGTCGCGGTGACACTGGCTGCGTTGCCTTGGGCTTGACCTCTGCCCTCCTCCGCGTCTCACAGGATGTAACAATTAACCTGGAACCTTCTTTTCCTAAAGGTGTGAGCGTTTCCTCTCACTGGCAGGCCCAGGGCTGGGGTTCTGAGGCCCCAGGTGCTCGGAGCTGGGGCCTCAAAGGGACGATGTGGAACTGCCACAGCCCTCAGGAAGTTGCCGACGCCCCAGCCATCCTGCAGCCTGTCGGGGGCCCCGGGGGCGGGGGTGGGCTGGATGGCTCCAAAGGCGTCTGGGGGACAGCCGCGCCGGCCGCCTCCCCACTGCCTCGCGCTCAGGTCCTGCCCGCGCTGAGGCCTGTGGGGTGTCAGTTGTGTGTTTTGAAAATGGTTTTCCTCTTCTGTTGAAAAAGATGCTCTCTCGTGTCCTCAGCCATCAGGAAATACGGCCGCGATTTCCAGGCCATCTCAGATGTGATCGGGAACAAGTCGGTGGTGCAGGTGAAGAACTTCTTCGTGAACTACCGGCGCCGCTTCAACATAGACGAGGTCCTGCAGGAGTGGGAGGCGGAGCACGGGAGGGAGGCGGGCGACGGGCCCGGCGCCCAGAAGCACGTCAAGTCCCCGGAGAGTTCCATCAAGATGCCTGACGAGGAAGACGAGGTGAGTGGGAAGCGGGCCCGCCGCCTCCTGCCGCTCCAGCTGCAGGGACGGCTGTTCTCAGCGTGGCCGCCCCTCGGGCTTGTAGCTTGACTCTTGCCCGGGACGCCGTGTGCGTGTGTGGATGCCGTCGGTTTTCTGTCTCTGCTTCACTTACAATTTAATCCTAGACAAATTCTAAAATCTGCCCTGGTTTACTTAACCCAAAGTAGTCCGCATCACCGAAGTGCAGAATGATGCAGAAGAGCTCCGTGGAAGTCAGGGTGTCTGGCGACAGCTGGCGCAGTGTCGAGGGGCAGGGGGTCTCCAGGCTGTGGCCGCATGGTGGCGGACAGTCTGGTCAGCTCCGGCGTGGGCAGGAGGATGGCTGAAGCTGCAGGGCGGCCCGCTCCCTCCCTGCGTCCTGTGGCCGGCTGGCTGGCCGCTCTGAGGCTGGCCTGGCCTGCTGCCCAACCCCACCCCACAACAGGCGAGTGGTGCCGGCCCAAGTCAGGGCTCACGGCCACCCTGGAGTTTGTCCCTGACGTGATCAGAGGTGAGCTCCCCTCTGCGCGCAGAGTCCCTGCCTCACCAGACGGGCAGCGCTGGCTGCAGGCGGCCTGTTTTGTGCTGTCTGCGACCCCTTCGCCCTCAGAACGTGAGCAGGGCGGCCCCCAGGAGCAGGCCTTGGTGGTCCAGCTCCGCCCGTGCGCCGCGGCCACCAAGAGTGCGCCCGTGCTGCTGCTGTCTCACTTTGGCTCTTGGGAGGCTTCCGCCGGAGTCTGCGTCAGAGTCTTCTGGCAGCGAGCGCCCAGGGCCTGGCCTAGCGCTCCCCATTGCCCGTGCCCATCGTGCCTCTTGCAGCCCGCCAGCACCTGGAAGGACGAGGCTCACTGGGGAAGGCACCTTCACGCTCCCGAACGAAAGCGCCCCTCGACCGTGCCTCCCTCAGCCTCCGGGTGCGCTGCCCACCCCCCTCCGTCACATGGGGCCCAGCCAGCGATGCGGAGGACGGGAGGGCCGAGCTGGGGCCGAGCAGCCCCTGTGTTAGCCAGCCCATGGCCCGCCTGGCCCAGCCAGCCAGTGACTTCATTTCTTACTTGTCCGGAAGGCCTGTCCTTCGTGTCCCCTCCGTGGTGACCGCATATCAGTGCGCTGCTGGCCTCCCCAGCCCGGCTGCCCGGCCCTCGGCCTCGATGCCCCCTGCAGGTCCTTGGAGGGGGGCCTGGGCCTGCCCTTGCTGAGCCGTCCTCCGTCCCGTCCAAGTCTCCGCCTCACCCGCCATTAGCGTCCCGTCCCCCCACTTTCCCTCCACTCGTCCCTGCCTCTCCCTGGTGGCCTGGCTCCCCAGCTTTCTGTTCCCTGGCTGCTTCGCAGCAGGAAATTCTTCTGTAAGGACCGGCTGCTCCTCTCCATCCACCGGGTCCTGAGCGTGCCGGCCAGCCTGCTGGCCACTGCTCTGCCCAGGCCTGAGCCTGGTGTCCTCGTCAGCTGGCCCCCAGGCCGTCCCCGTTCCTGCGGCCCGCCCGCCCGCCCGCCCGGGTGCTCTGCACAGCGCACGCACGGAGGGCGCCAGCGTGGCCAGAAGCTCGGTAGCCTCAGGCCTGCCTGCCAGAGGCTTGCTCCCTGGAGGTTTGGGAAGGGGGAGCCCGAGCAGGGAGCTCGGGGGCGGGCTGGGGTCCCGCCAGCCGGCACCTGACCCAGCACGGGGCCCTGGCAGCGGCTAGATTGAGATGGAGGCGTTGCTGACTCCGTGTGGTAGTGACGAGAGATCAGCTGCGACGGGGACACCTGTCCCGCACTGTGATTCCGTCTGGAGGGACAGCCGTGGGCGGGCTCTGGAGCCGTCGTCCGGGCTTTCCCCAGCAGTGACGCCAGGAGGGCAGCCGAGCGCCTCCTGCCACCTTGTGGCCTTTCCGTCTGGGCCTGGAGCCAGCTTGGGAAACCGCGGTGCAGTGAAGAAATGTCTTGCAAGCTTCTAGAGGACCCCACCTGGGCCGGCACCCCAGCTCCAGAGGGGCCCATGGCTGGGCGCCAGGTGCCCCGTCGGCCAGAGCTGCCATCCCCGGGCTGGCCTCCGCAGGGCGCGGCCTGCTGCGCCCTCTCTGGGGCCCCCTTTGTCCCTCGAAGCAGCCACCACTGTGGTGGATTCTGCAGGCGAGGCTGGTTTTCGAGAGACGTGACCCCACCTGAAGGCACAGCCAGAGCGCGCGCCGGGCCGCCCTGTCCGCGCGGGCTGCGGGGCCTCTGTGCGGGCTGCCGCGCTGACCCCTGTCTCCTCCTCCGCAGGCGGCTTCTGTCCTCGACGTCAGATACGCGTCCGCCTCCTGAGAGACGACGTCATGGGGCGCCGGCGTGGACGGCGGGTCACCGGCGCCAGGCTTCACGAGGCATCTCGGCCACCCGCACCACACTCTGGACAAGCAGCTGTTACCAAAAAGGCGCACGCCGGGCCCTGTGCTGCGTCTGCCTCAGTCCTCGCTCGTCCCTGTGTCGGCCGTCCCCTGCGCGGGCGCCTCCGCGGCTTCCCAGAGCTCCTGGCCCACCTTGGGCGGCTCCTCCCGGCCGAGCTTCAGCGCAGTCGGCCCGCAAGCCGGCTCTGTCCCGCATGGCCCGCGACCTTCACTTTGTGCGTACTGTACTTTCCAGGCTGGCCGTGACCCCGCTGCCCACGGCAGCTTCTCTCGCTCCCCCCAGGCGTCCGCTAGGTGGCGGCGTGCTTCCGGGGCCGGCTCTGGCCCGCTGCGCACTGGCCCTGCGCCGCTCTCCCGGCCCGTGGCCGTCGGCCGCCCCACGCCTGCCCGCCCGCCGTGGGGGTCTGGACCTCAGCACCTGCCCGCGCCGCCGCAGCGGCTCCGAGGGAGCGCGGACCTCGACACCTTCTGCCTTCACCCTCAGCGCCGCCCGCCCTGACCCCCGCTGCCTCCCGGCTCCGAGATGCGGCCCACACCAGAACCTGGTGCTCGTCCATTGGAATTGGTGCCTTCTCCTTTTGGCAGCCGTGTTATCGGTCCTTTTTCTGTTTTGGTGTCTTCTTTCTTCTTTAACGTTTATTGCTTGCCAAAGACGACATCGCTGGGGCCAGGAGGCGGGGCGCCTGCGCGTCTGACCGCGGGCTTCGGAGCGCACGTCGGGTCAGCTCAACGAGGGGCCGGGGAGGGCCTCAGAGGCACCGCGGGGCGTGTCCCGGGAGCCCCCGCTCGCGCCCCCGCTGCTGCACTGCTGCAGGAGCGAGTGGCTCGGCTGGCGAGGCCACGGCGAGAGCATGCGCCACACCTTCCGGTTCAGCTAGGGGCAGGTGAAACTTTCTAATAAACGTTGGAAGCTTCCAGAATCACTTTTATTCTCTTAGCAGGTCGGGGGCTGCTGAGGGGCGAGGACCAGCTGTGGTAGCCACCACCTGGTCAGCCCGCGCTGGCTGTGTTGGCGTAGCTTTTGTGTGGTTACTTTGCATCATTTAAACACCTTTCTGCTCTCAATACCAAAAAGAAAAAACAATGTAGATGCTTTAAGGCACAAGCAGAATTCTTAAGGATTTAAAATATGCAATTAAAATTTGACGTGTTCTGACTCCCAAGCACCTTGCTGCTTTTTTAAATATTTTTTTAAGTCAGCTGATTTTCTCTAGGAGAAAGAGGTCCTAGGAAGGAAGGTCAGCTGGAAGCCTAGAATGTTGGGAATGGTTTTGGTTTTTTGTTTTTAGAAATCTGGGCAAAGGTCATTCAGTGGGGGGTGAAATGGGCCTGCCCAGCGAATCACCTCATCCCTGCTGGGCAAAGGGGCGCAGCTCCGTGGCCCTGCCAGGTGGCAGAAGAACACTAGTAGCCCCATAAGTCTGGTTTTGCTTTTGTCATCAGCCTGCTGTGTCGTTGGCAAATGGCAGGAAACCTGGGGAGTCGCCCAGGCCTCACCCGCTGCCTGAAGCGGACAGGAGGCCGCCCTGAGCCTCCAGGCCCTCGACGCTGTGCCTCGCGGCCCCCGCTCCCCGGGGCAGGCACGCTGGGTGCTGCGGCTCCATCCTCACGTGGCCCCCGCAGCCTGGCGCTGCCCCGGGTCTGCAGTCCTGAGGGGTGCGGGGCCGCCTCTCCCGGGGACAGGGACAGGGACAAGGCTCGGCCCTGGGGGGCTGGCCGCGTGGGCGAGCTGTTTGCGGCTCTGTCCTCGTAGTGGCATCAGAAATGCAAGAAGTCGCTTCGCTTTAAAAAGCCAAGTGATTCGGTCTCACCCACGTGAAGACCCCTTTTACATATCAGACGCGGGGGCGGCCGCGGCCATGTTGGGTGTGGTGCGCGGGGCTCGCGGCTTCGGGTGCGGTGCTCACTTCAGCTTTGTCTTCAGAGTCATCGATGTGAATGTTATAATTATATATATATTTTTGTGAAAATTTTCTCATAAGTTATTGTGCAAAATATGGTACCCTTGGAGCAAATGGTAGTTTAACTTTCAGTTTAGAAATCCCAAAGGACATACGTTGTTTCTGCATATGCATTAAGAGTTTGTTTTATTTAATTTTGTGTAGCCGTGTGACGTGTTCGGGTCACCCTCTCTTCACTTACGCGTCCGACACTTGTTACTTGAATACCACGGGGCCTGTCTGGGGCAGGGGCCGGCCAGGGTGGCCCTTCTGGGCAGAACACGGCCCTTGGCGCGTGGGCAGGCAGCCCCGCTCAGTGTGGCCGCTGCAGTCTGGGGCTTGTGTCTGCCAAGACCCCGCTCCTCAGCCGCGGCGGGGGCAGGTTTTCGCCGCTGAGACCCATGGACGGTCACAGACCTAATCACAAAATGGAGAAGTCACTGAGCTGCGAAGGCTCATGAGGTGGGTTCACTGGCCGCTGTTGGCTGAGACGCGACGGCTCCTCAGACCTCACACCACTCCAAGTGCTCACTGTCACTTTAAATCGAACCACGCCCTGGTTTTGTCTCCTGGCAGTCGGCGACGAGCTCTCGGCCTGACCGCTGCCAAGAACAAGCCCAACTGCATTACCCCGCTGGAGCCCGGCTGGTGCGTCGGAGCGGCGGGCCGGCTTCTGGGCCTGGCTGTTTCCATCTCACGACCCAGCGTTCAAGCTTTGATAGCAAGTGAAAGTTGGTCTCAAGCTGACCAGAGCCCCGTGACCCTGTGCTGTGCGCAGCGCCCCCGCCCGCGGCCCCCCACCCGGCAGCTCCCCCGCGCGTCCCGTGGTGCCGCGTTCACAGCTGCCGTGCGCCGAGACCACGCCGAGCGGTTGTGTGCATTGTGTAGACCTATCGACTTTGCTAAGTGCTTTTTAGATTGCTTACAAATTTTTCAAGATTTTAAAAGATGTATAAGGTTAAGTTTGCAAATATAATGGAAATGCTGTATATCTTTTGAAGTGATAAAAATCCACGGAATTTTAAAGAAAACACGTTGTAATAATGCTGTTGTAAGTGATATTTTAATGTCTCTTTCTGCCTCTTTTCTACTTCGCACATTCGTTGTGATGTCCATGGCATTATAGCTGCTTAGCCATCGAAGACATGTTAGTGGAGATTGGAAAATTTATTTGTGAAATTCTGCAGAATTCATTTTTCTATTTCCAATATTTGCTGAAGTTAAATAAAAATTTTCAAGCCATTGATGTAAAAAAACATGAAACAAAATTTTCTGCACCACCACCCTCCCCGAAGCTATCCCCCCACCCTATACCAAATGGGGTTTTCCTCCCCTTTGGCCTCAAGGGTCCTGAATGTGTGAATTCCCCACAACTACACCCTGTGGACACACAACCAGGAAGGCCTTTTAGCTCTACTCGCTCTTTGTTACAGGTCGATCTTACCTGGGGGTGGCTGCGGTCTGAGCCGAGCTCGTGCTGGCCCGGCCTGTGTTCTCGTCCTGGCTGCGTGGAGCTCCCAGCTCGCTTTACCTCAGCTGGGGAGGGAGGCATAAGCCGAGCCTTCCCCCTTTCCTGCTCTCCGTCTCTGGACCATCTTCCCACAGGGGCCAGTGACCCAAGATCCTTGGGGACCTGAGGTTGCATTCACTGTGGTGGGCCATGGGGCTTGGGACAGCTGGCTAGGGGCCGAGGCCATGTGACCAGCTTCTGCCAGTCTGCCCACTGGGCCCTGAAGGTCCTGCTAGCCAAGTCGGAGCTGAGTGACCTTAAGCCACTTCAACCCTCTGGCCCTGGCCCTCTTGCTGAGAAGTGGGTCTGCCTATTAAGAGCACAGTGAGGTGTCCCCAACAACCTTAGCACCAATTCTTGCACCTGGGAGAGGACGATGGGAGGATGACGGAGTAGGAAGTACCAGGAATCTCTCTCCCTACCTAGACAACTATTGCACTGGAATTTGTTTGATGTACCTATTTGGGAACTGTGCAATCTACTGGAGCCTTCCAATTTCCTGACAAGTCTTGGACAATGAATTACTGTAACTTTGCATCAATTTCAGCTCACTGCTTAATAGCTGCTACCAAGTCCCATCACAGACCATGTGCCCGTTCCTGTGGCAGCTTGCACTCGGTTTGGGAACAGGGACTTTGTGCTTCAAACATCAGGACTTGTGTTCTGATTACGGCTTCTGATAACAAAGGTGCAGACCAGAGGTAGGCAGTGATTATTACACACCCCTGACTTGGACTCTCTCCCCCACAACTGAGACATCATCCTGGGGGCTAGGAGGTCAACACCTGTTTGTCCCCTCGCTCATTTTTGGTTTTCCTCTTTTGGGGGCCAGATATTGAAGACTAAAACTTTAAAGAGTAAGTGCTTATCGGGAAATGAGTAAGTCACTGTGCTTACCAAACAAAAGTGATTCAGGTGTGCAAAAAGTTCAAGAAGACTTAAAAATGTATTCCTTAGGCTTGATGGTTGGCACAAAGCTATCCAACAATCAAAACAACAGACTACAGGGAAGAGGTAGAATCTGATTGTCAGAGTTATCACATTATTAGTTATGTTACAAATGCCCAGTTTTCAACTAAAAAGTCACAGACAAAATCAATGACCTATTTAAGAGGGGGTGGAGGGGAGGAGGATGAACTAACAGATCAGATGACAGGTCTACTAGACAACATTTAAAACAAAATTTTGAAAGATACCCAAAGAACTCAAGAAGTCAAGAAAATGATGTGGGAGTCAAATACAAATAATAGGAAAAAGGCAATCAAAAAATTTCTAAAGATGGAAAGTACAATAATGGAAATTCACTAAAGAGACTCAGCAGCATATTTCAGCAGATGGAAGAATTTTGAAGCTAGGATAATGGAAATGAACAAATCTGAAGATCAAATAGGAAAAAAAAAAGATTGATAAAAAATGAACAGAGTCCTCCCAACCTTGGGACACCATCAAACCTACCAATATACAGACTGAGGGTGTCCCAGAAGAAAAAGAGGATAAAGAAAAAGGGCTGAGAGGTTGAGGGAATAATACCCAAAAATGTCCTAAGTTCTATGAAAGGCATGAATACAAATATCCAAGAAACTCCAAGTAAGATGAACTCAGACCCACAGAAAGACAATTATAAGCAAACTATGTCACGCAAAGAATCTTGAAAGTAGCAAGGGAGAAGTAGATCATACAAGGGATTCTCCATAAGATAATGAGCAAATTATTTTTTATCAAATAGACACCAGAAGGCCATGGGTTGATGCATTCAAGGTGCTAAAAGAAACTGGCAATCAAGAATCCTGTATCTGGCAAAACTGTCCTTCAAATATGAGGGAGAGGGCCTCCCTGGTGGCGCAGCGGTTAAGCGCTGCGCTGTGGAGCTGTCGGCAGCAGCGATGCGAGTTCGACGACCGGCCGGGGAGAATCCCACAAGGTGCGGCAGACCTCTCCTGCCCGCTGCTGCCCTCAGCAGTGTCTTTCTGATCTGCCTGTTCTGCTCCCCAATCTGTCTCTGGTGAAGCCTCTCACCACTCCACACCTCTGGCCTGTACCCCAGCTGTATGTATAAATAAATAAATCTTAAAAAACAGAACAAATATGAGGGAGAAATTAAGACAAGGGAAGTAGTTCTTTACCGCTACGTCTACCCTGCAAAGAAATGTCCACTTTAGTTCTACAGGTTAAAATGAGAGTACTAGACAGTAATGTGAAGCTGTATAAGGAATAAAAACTTGGGGGGATTTCAGTGATAGGAAATTAAAACCATTATTTGTCACAATGATTTGTGAAGTTTTGTTTTCTAATGACTTGAGAGACATTTTTCAAAAAAATTAAAAGCTGGGCCTCCCTGGTGGCGCAGCAGTTAAGTGCTGCACTGTGGAGCTGTCAGCAGCAGCGACACAAGTTCGACACCTGGCCGGAGAGATTCCCACATGGCACAGCAGACTTCTCCTGCCTCACCCGCTGCTCCCCTCAGCAGTGTGTTTCTGTCAATCTGCCTGTTCTGCTCCCTACTCTGTCTCTGGTGAACCCTCTCGCCGCCCATGCCTCTGGCCTGTACCCCAGCTTGTATGCATAAATAAATCTTTTTTAAAAAATTAAAAGGTTGTACTGGCCTTGACTTGTAACTCCACGTTTACTTTTGTACATAATTTGGGAGACTCATACATCAAAATAAAAGCTATCAAACTTTTTGGACACACCATGTATAATGATGTAATTTTGTGGCATGAAGAACTGAAAGAGGTGGAGTGGACCTGTAAAGGAGCTGATGTTTTTGCATTTTCTTGAGGTTAAACTGGTATAAATTCAAATTAGAATGTTAGAACTCTAGAATGTCAAGTGTAATCATGGTAACCATATTCTAACTCATAAGAACCAGCTTTATTTATACAAAATCTAGAGAAAAACACTACCAGAAAATTGTAGACCTGTATCTCTCATGAACATTGATGTAAAAATCCTTAACAAAAGAAGCAAACTGAATTCAACATTTTAAAAATTGTGCATCATGACCAAGTAGAATTAGTTACTGGAATGCAAGGGTGGCTCAACTTATAAAAATTGATCAGTGTGATACATCACATTAACAGAATGAGGGAGGAAACCACGTGATCAACTTAATTGATGCAGAAAAGGCATTTAACAAAACTCAACACTCTTTTATGACTAAAAACAAGAACTAGTAATAGAAGGACCAAATAATAAAAACTGTACATGAAAAACCCATATTGAACATCTTAATTGTGGAAGATTGAAAGTTTTCCCTCCAAGATCAAGAAGAAGGGAAGCACGCTTATTGTCATCACTTCTACTCAACATAATACTGGACATCCTAGCCAGAGCAATGGGGGGGAGGGGAAGGCATCCAGTTGGAAAGGAAGTTCATCATCATTCATGGATGATACATGTTGAAAATCCAAATGATTCCACAAAGAAACTTAGAAATAACAAGTTCGATAAAGCAGTGGGTTATAAAGTCAAAAAATCAGGGGTCCTCCTGGTTCAGGGGTTAAGTCTCAGCCCTTTCAAGCTATAAGCAACCACTGCGGCCTGAGTTTGATCCCACAGGGCGCAGCAGCGTCTCCTGTCTCCCCACTGCTTCCCTAGCAGTGGATTTCAGTGGATCTGCCTGTTCTGCTCCCCTCTCTCTCTAGTGAATCCTCTCACCCCCTGCACCTCTGGCCTACACCCCAGGTCTTGTGTTCATAAATAGATCTTTTAAAAACAATCAGTTGCATTTGTATATACTAACAATGAGCAGTCTGAAAATCAAATTAAGAAAGCAGTTCTATTCACAATGGCATCAAAAGGAACACTTAGCACAAATTTAACCAAGGCGGAAATAGACTTGTACATTGAAACTACAAAACTGCTGAAAAAAACTAAACGGAAGGAGATCCCACGTTCATGGGTTGGAAGGCTTAATACGATTAAGAAGTCACCAGTGGGGCCTCCTTGGTGGCAGAGCAGGTTGGGCTCAGCACTGTGGAGCTGTCATTGGCTGTGGTGGCGAGAGTTCAATAACCCGCCAGGGAGGATCCAACATGGCGCGGCAGACCTCTCCTGCCTCTCCCGCTGCTTCCCTCAGCAGTGTGTTTCGGTCGATCTGCCTGTTCTGCTCCCTACTCTGTCTTGTGAATCCTCTCACGTCCCACACCTCTGGCCTGCATCCCAGCTTGTATGCAAAAATAAAAAATCAATCTAATAAAAAAATAAGAAGTCACTAGTAGCCAAGTCACAGCCAGGGCTCTCTCTGGAGGGGGAGGCTCGCTCTGTCAGGAAGGAGATGCAGGTAGCAGTTCCCCAGCCTCATCCAGCTGCATGGCTGTTCTAGGGCGGGCCTGGTGCTGCTGCGCCTAGTGCAGCAGCCTTGCTTTCTCAAGGCCAGACACTGGACACCTCGGTTCTAGACATTAGCATTTTATTTCTTTTCCTCTCTAGATAAGGATCGATCCTGGCAAATTATTTTTGTTATATGTATATATTGGGAAATAATCACCAACAGAAAACTGGTTAACACATCCATTGCTACATAGATACCATGTTGTGTGGTAAGAATATTGACGATTTGAAACTTTCATTTAAAAACTTTCAAGTACAGGGCCTCCCTGGTGGAGCAGAGGGTTAAGCGCAGCACTGTGAAGCTATCCAGAGCCACTGCAGCAGGAGTTTGATCCCCGGCCAGGGAGCTTCTCACATGGCGCAGCAGACCCCTCCTGCCTCGCCTGCTGCTCCCCTCAGCAGTGTACTGCAGTCAATCGCCTGTTCTGCACCCCACTCTGTCTCTGGTGAAGGTGAATCCTCTCACCACCCCACACCTCTGGCCTACACCCCAGCTTGTATGCATAAGTAAATAAATCTTTAAAAAAAAAACTTTCAACTTATCTATGGAGAATATGTTTCAAGACCCCCCAGAGGATGCCTGAAAACCTGGATAGTACCAGCCTCATATTTACTATTTTTTTCCTATACCTATCCATGATAAAGTTTAATTATTTTAAAAGATTATTTTAAAATAATTGTTTATTATTTGTTTTATTATTGTTGTTGTTTTATTATTTATATTGTTTATACATACCAGAGCTGGCGCGCCGGCCAGAGGTGAGGGGTGGTGAGAGGATTCCCCAGAGACAGGGCAGGGAGCAGAACAGGCCGATCCACTGAAGTACACTGCTGAGGGGAGCAGCGGGGAGACAGGAGGGGTCTGCTGTGCCATATGGGAAGCTCCCCGGCCGGGGACCGAACTCGTGCTGCAGTTGCTGCCAATAGCTTCATAGTGCTGAGACTTAACCCCTGCACCACCAGGGAGGCCCGATAAAGTTTAATTTATAAACTAGGCACAGTAAAAGATTAACAACCATAATGGAACAATTATAACAAAATACTATAAGTAACGTGAACGCCCTTTCCCCCCCCCCCCTCTCAATATTGTACCTAATATTTTTGGACCATAGTCGAGTGTGGCTCCTGAAATTGCAGAAAGCAAAAGAGTATTTTTTTACACAGTATTTTTACACAGTATTCTTGCGGAGATTTGTGCAGTGCCGGGGATGGTTGGTTTATCATCTGTGGGTCAAACATTGTCACATTATTTGCCGAGGTAAAGTTTGTATTTCCTCCCTTTGATCTGCACGATGTGATGGTCTCTGTGGAAGCTTAACTTCCAGAACATGGCAAAAAGGAAGAGTTAAAAAAGAAGCGCTGTTAAGCACGGTCCCAGGCTGCGTCGAGCTCCCGGACTGACTCATCTGGTAGCTGAGCCTCCGTCCGTCGGTCAGCCCCCTCCCGCTTCCTCACGCTGCTCATCTGCGCGCCCTCCTTGGCCTCGCAGGTGCCTGCTTCTGGGTCCAGCTCCCGCGGCCGCGGCGCCAGGCCTCCCGCAGCGGCCACGTCCAGCTCCTGCTCCAGGGCCCGCACCGCCAGCTGTTGGCCCCCTTGCCTCCAACACTGGGCCTTCTGTGTTGCTGTGGACGCTTGGGACCCACCAGGGTCTCCGCCCTCAGATGTGCACCCGCAACGGCGGCCAGCAGGATAGGAAAGCCAACTGTTCTGTCCCCATTCATCGCTTCGAGGCTCTGCAAATGCAGGAGCTTCACGTGACTTCTGGGGAAATGTACCATGAGACTGAGCAGACTCACCTGTCCTGGGGCTGTGACTGGCTCAGTAACACACCCTCTTTGTTACTCTCATTCCTTTCCCCCCTCAGTTCTGGATCCTTAAAGGGTTGCACTTTCTGAGAAAGAATTGGCCTGTGAGCCTTTGCCTCTGGCTCTGTTTCCCAGGGAGGCTGGCAGTGCACACGCCATAAAGCAGAGTTGGGCATGTGGGTCTGTCGGGACTTGCATTGGCTGGTGACAGAAGCAAACGGACAGATTTAAACAAAAAGGATACTTATTAAAGGACTATTGGGTTCCTGAAAAAAATAGAAGTGGAACTACCATGTGATCCTTCAATTTTACTTCCAGATCTGTATTTTAAAAATTGAAAGCATGGTGATCAAGAAGTTTGTACATCCATGCTTATAGCAGCATGATTCATAACAGCCAAGGTGGAAACTACCCAAAGGTCGATCAACAAACCAGAGGATTAAACAAGAAGTGATGTATCCATCAATGAACATAGTTGCTCAAAGTGAAGGCAACCTGACATATGCTACAACGTGATCTAGTCCATCTGGGGGGGTATACAAAATACCGTAAACCGGGTATTTACAAAAACCAGAAATTTATTTCTGACAGTTTTGGAAGTTGGAAAGTCCAAGATCGTGGTGCAAACATATTCAGTATTTGGTGATGATCGATGATCTGCTTCCTGCTTCCCAGATTCCATCGTCTCATTGAGTCCTCATCTTGTGGAAGCTCTCTAGGTTCTCTCTTATTTAAGGGCACTAATCTCATTCAAAAGGGCTCTGCCCTCATGACAATAATTTTCCCAAAGCCCCACACCCCTATCCCATCCACTGGGTGTAATTTCAAAACATGAATTTTGGGGAAACGCATTCAGTCTATAGGAAAGACATTATGCTAAGTGAAGTAAGACAATCACAAAAACACAGATACGGGTGACTCCACTCATGCGCGGTACCTGGGGTTGGCAAATTCAAAGGCAGAAAATGGAATAGTGGGAGTCAGGGTGTCAGGAGGGAATATGAGGTGGTTTCATAGGTACAATGTGTAAGTATTGCAAGAGGAGTTCTGGAGATGGTTGGCAGAGATATTGCACAATAGTGTGAACCTACTTAATACCACTGAACTGTGCACTGAAACGAATTAAATACGTTATGTCACTTGACCACAATTTAAATTCATTGAGGGATGGTGGGAGGAAGTGACCAGGCCGCCCACTCCGAGTGACAGTAATAAAATCTGAACAAAAGAAAAAGCAAATTTCAGCTATTTGGAAGAACTGAAAAGCACCCCAAAGCAGAGAGAAATTGGAGTATTCTTCCTGAAAAATTACTATTTAAAAGGGGTAAGAATCGAAAGTTAATGTTTTTCCCCTGAGGACACTGCCCAAGGGCAATTGCCACAAAGTAGCTGAACAGCAGTGGAACACGCATCTCCCGCATTTTGAAGGAGCAGAGAGCAGAGCAGAGCTAGATGAATAACTGGGGTGGGAGGACCTCTGGAAGTAAGAGAATCGCAGAAGGGATAAGACCCCAAATTTGAGGCTGAGATTCTCAAACCTTGGCTCATCACAAGTTCACGCATGTGCTATAGCTCTTGGGCAGTCAGTGCAAAGACAGGCATCTGCTTCAACACTAGATGAGACGTGTGAGCTCACTGCTTTTTAACTGAGTGCATTCCCCAACTACGTGCAGCATCAGTAGTAGAAAATTGGAGTTTTATTTATTTATTTATTTATTTTTTAATTTATACATACAAGCTGGGGTACAGGCCAGAGGCGTGGGGCAGTGAGAGGGTTCACCAGAGACAGAGTGGGGAGCAGAACAGGCAGATCAGAAATACACTGCTGAGGGGCGCAGTGGGCGAGGCAGGAGAGGTCTGCCGCACCATGTGGGATTCTCCCCGGCCGGGCGTCGAACTCGCGTCACTGCTGCTGACAGCTCCACAGCGCAGCGCTCAACCGCTGCGCCACCGGGGAGGCCCAGAAAATTGGAGTTTTAGAACTTACCACCAGATGCTGACAGAGAAGCTATGACTCCAAAAGCAAGGGAGCCACAGAGAGAATGAGCTCTTTCGTCTAAGTGTAAACTTTGCTTTCTCCTTGACTGACTGCCAACTACACAGGTTTGGAGTACCCCCAGGGAGCAGGTAACTAGTGCGCCAGCTGGAAAATGAGAAGACTGAGCACACTCCTCAGTGACTACCCAAGGATGTGGTAGGACAGGGAGAGAGACAATGAATGTGCAGTTTGACTACAGGCAAGTTAACTGCCCCCTAAAGCATTATCATCAGAACACAACAGAATCCAGACTTGCTACAGTGCGTTATCTAAATTGTCCAATTTGCAAACAAAAATTCATAGATAGGCAAAGAATCAGGCATGTTTCATGATTAGGAAAAAGACAGTATAAATTGATGCCACGCGGACCCAGACATTGGCTCTAGCAAACAAAAACTTCAAAACACCTATTACAAATATGTATCACACTTTTATAAATATGTATCAGTAATTAAGCAAAGTTGTTTTAATGGGTGAACTTGTAAGGAAACTCAAGAGATTTAAAAGCTTAAAAGTGAAAATTCTAAAGTTAAACATGAAAACTGAAATGACATTTTTCATTTTTTCAGATGGCTTGAGCAGTATATTAGAGATGGTGTAATTGGGTAAATTTCAAAATATGTCAATAGAAAATAATTCAGTGAACAGAGAGAGAAAGATTGAAGAAAACTGGACAGAATCTCAGAGACCAGGGCCTCCCTGGTGGCGCAGCGGTTGGGCGCTGCGCTGTGGAGCTGTCGGCAGCAGCGATGCGAGTTCGACGCCCGGCCGGGGAGAATCCCACATGGCGCGGCAGACCTCTCCTGCCTCGCCCGCTGCCCCCTCAGCAGTGTGTTTCTGATCTGCCTGTTCTGCTCCCCACTCTGTCTCTGGTGAACCCTCTTGCCGCCCCACGCCTCTGGCCTGTACCCCAACTTGTATGTATAAATAAATAAATCTTTAAAAAAAAAAAAAAAGAATCTCAGAGACCAAGTGGGGCAATATGAAGCACTAAGATGTCTGTCGTCTCAAGAGAGGAAACAGAGACAGGACAGAAAATGTGAAGGACCAAAAGCGCTGAGGCGATGCAAATAGCAGAATGGCCATTCTAAACTTAACCTCAAGTTAACCCAAATCTTGCAAAATTGCAACTCAAGTTCCGTGTGGACAGAATCGAACGCAGCTGAAAGGTGAGTGGTTGGACTCGGCTTAAAGCCGGCGCGGCCTCTGCGAACCAGGAGACGCTCGCGCTGCGCGGAGACCAGCAGCGGCGACGCCGCGACCAGACCAGCGGGAGCCGCGCGGGGCCCTCGCGCCACGGGGCACGTGCGGCACAGGTGTCCCTGGGGCCCCGAGGACAGCCCGGCGCGCTCGGGGTCATTGGCCAGGAAGGCCTGCACCGGCCCCGACGCCTCTCCTGGCACCTGCCGAACCAGGTAAGTCAGGAGCGGTGGCCAGCGCCGAGAAGAGGCTGGGGCGCCCGTGCTCGGAGAGGCTGTGCGATCCCGGCCGGGAGGCCCGAGGACACCCCGGCTGCAACCTAGAGGCACTTAGCGAGGACCCCGGGGCCACGGCTCCGGCAGATTCAGGCCACACCGCCCTGCGCGCAGGTCAGACCCCGGGGCTTGTCCCGCGGGCCCTGGGCCTCAGGAGCGACGACGCCTGGGCTGCTTGGACTCTGCTCTTGCTGCTGCCCTCCCTGTTGGCCTTGCAGGTCAGACTCACGGTGTCCAGCACTGGGGTGAAGAGACTGCACCCCGAGAGCTAAGGGACTCTCCTGGGCTCCACAGACGATGAAGGATCGGGGCCCCCGCACCAGCTGTGAAACGCCACACCCGTTGGGGCGCAGAGCCTGGGGCGGCCGTGGGCTGCTGGCGCCTGCCCTCCTGTTCCCCCGCCCTGCACCGGACACGACCCCGACCTGCCCTGCCGCTCAGCCCGGGACCCGGCCCACTGCCCGGGTTGCCCTCTCCTGGAGGTGGGGGCTCCCGCCCACCCTGGGTCTGGCTTCCGGTCCCCGTCCCGCCCCCTCTGGCGGCCAGGCGGATGGGGGGAGCAAGGCCCCGGCTATTTTTAGCGCCTCTGGCTCCCAAAGCGGCTGTAAACACCGTGTCCCGGTCTTTCCGGGGCCCCAGAGACACACGCTCCCCGCGGCCTGGCTGTCGCCTGTGCCTGCAGGACTGGGGGAGGGCCTGGGGTCCCCACAGAGCTCTTCTCCTGAGGCAGAGTCAGCCCCGAGTCCCCCACTCCCTGACTCCTTGATTTCTCCCCGGAGTCTCTGGGCCAGACCACGCTGGGGGCTGAGAAAGTGCGGAGTCTCCGGGCGGGGCTGCGGGCGCCAGCCCAGTGCCCCTCCCCAGGGCCCAGCGACGGGCAGCTGCCAGCCTGCGTCGGGGGCACCGGCCTCTGCTCTGCCTCTGCTCTCACCGTTCTTCCCGCAACAGGCACCGCTGGGCTGGGTGCTCCCGGGCTGGGACCTCCCCGGCTGGGTCTTCCTGTGCTGGGTCCTCCCTGGGCTGGATCCCAGTAGGAGGGGAGGACTGAGCTCAGTCCACTGTGTGGCCCTCGAGGAGCGGCTGCCCCCACCGCCCGCTGCCCTTTGCTCCCTGGACGCGCTGGGGGCAGCCGAGCCGACACCCCCTGCTCCCAGCCAGGTCTCTGCTTCCCAGAGCAGATGGGGGCAGGGCGCCCCCGCCCCTTCCCCGCGACAGCGGGCGCCCGGCACACGAGCAGAATGTTCTGGGTTTTACTTGAATTAGCCTAGAAACAGCAGGGAGTGTGGCTTGAGATGTGAGGATCTGTGGCTGTGCACACCCAGAGGCAACAGCTACTACTCAGCAAGTCACCTGACCGCCACACCAGCAGGGACCCGGGAGCCCCGAGTGACCAGCAGGCCGCTCCTGAGGGGCCCTCGGCTCCCGTGCATCGCCCTGGAGCTTGTGGCCTGCCAGGCCTGGCCGGGGCCAGCCCTGCTGAGCCTGTCTGTCCCCAGGGCGCCCAGGGGTGTCCTTCTGTCCATTCTGATCCCCGCCAGGTGGGGAGAGACTGCGGAGGCCCCAGAGCCGGGGTCCAGCAGGTCCGGGGCCTCTGTCACCTGGAAAGGGGTCGAGGGATGGGTGGGGGCAGAGCCATTGCAGGCCAGACGGAGGTGCCTAAGTAATCTTGGGGCACACACCTGGGATGCCGACCAGAAGGTGGGAGCCTGGGTATTTACCCAGTGATTCCTGGCTGAGGGCTGGGGCTGGGGAGGCGGGCAGCCTTCTCGGCCTTGGGGAAACCTGGACAGGACCAGGACCCAGCTGGTGTGGGCCGGGCACAGGACAGGCTTGGCCAGCACTGTCCGCAGCGGCCGTGCTGCAACTGGGGCCCAGGACAGGGGCACCAGAAAGCAAGTGAGACGTGGGCCTGGGCCTGCCCCGGTGTGCACCTGGACCCCCGGGCCTCTGGGAACAAAGGGGACAGTGGGGACAAGGAGGTCTGCGGGCACAGAACTCCCGGGGGTTGGACGTCGAAGAGGCCCTTTGCTTGTCTGTTGCGTCGGCAACGCCACGCTGACAAACAGGAGTCGGGCAGGCGCCGTGATGCAGGCGGCTGCCGGAGAGCGAGGTCCTGGCCTTTTCATTGCTACAATGACCAGACAGCGCAGTTACGTGGGGGAGGACAAGAGGAAAAGATGGTGAAACTGAAGAATG
The DNA here is from genome assembly GCA_004024925.1 of Scalopus aquaticus. Lineage (NCBI taxonomy): Eukaryota > Metazoa > Chordata > Mammalia > Eulipotyphla > Talpidae > Scalopus > Scalopus aquaticus. Next base: position 93,761 of record PVIJ01005039.1, read on the forward strand.
TGCTTTTGTCACCTGGGGCTTCCGGGGGATGGGCGTCTGCTGATCAGATAATTTTTTTTTTAAGATTTATTTATTTATACATACAGCTGGGGTACAGGCCAGAGGCGTGGGGCGGCGAGAGGGCTCACCAGAGACAGAGTGGGGAGCCGAACAGGCAGATCAGAAATACACTGCTGAGGGGAGCAGCGGGCAAGGCAGGAGAGGTCTGCCGCACCATGTGGGATTCTCCCCGGCTGGGCGTCGAACCCGCATCGCGGCGGATCGCCGCTGCCAACAGCTCCACAGCGCAGCGCTTAACCGCTGCGCCACCAGGGAGGCTCTGATCAGAGAATTCTTACCTGCTTGACAACCGAAACCAGACCCCGAACCCCCGGCGTGGTTCCAGTCTTATCCACGTGGCGTCCACTGATCAGCTTCTGGGGTCCCTTGGCATGCATCGGTCCTCACACCCGGGGCGTTCCCGGCCACACCCCATGAGGCACGCCCTTCCCAGAGGGTGGAGCTCCCTGCGCTTGGTCGAGACGGCCGCCTTACAAGGCGCCATGCAAGGTTTGCTCTGACTGACCGGGCGGCTCCGACCTTGTGCGGGAATGCAGAGCTGCGGGTGACGGTGATGGTGGCTGAACAGGCTGCTTAAGTCTAGCAGACCACACTCGTCAGCACCGCAGGGGGTCTGGACCCCACAGGATGGGCCTCCTGCCCGAGCTGGTGACCCCAAGACCAGTCCTGAGAGTTGTCCAGAGCACAGCACCCCACTCTGGCCAGGCCTTCAGGGTGAGCTCAGACGAGGTGCAGGGAGGGTGCCCGGCGATGCGAGGGGACCCCAGAGCGTGGGGCCGGGAGCGTGTGGCAGGTCATCAGAGGCAGAGGATGAACAAGCCCCCTGCAGGCGACCGCTCTGTGCTGGTCAGCCCCGGGCCCTGGGGCCTCCCTGGACACGGCGGCCTCGTCGCGCCCCCTCTGGGCCTCAGTGTTCTCATCCAGAGCGGCGGTGATGGCAGCCACCCGGCCCAGGGCGGTAGTGAGGGTGAGGTGGGGCTGCCCCAGTGCGCCAGCCGGGCAGGCGGGGGGTGGGGGGCGCCAGAGCCGTCTCTGGGCCCGGGCCTCAGCCGGACAGCCCTTGCCCAGGGCCTCATGGTCGCGCCCCTTCCGGCCACGCTGCGGCGGGGTTGGTCGGCCACACCCCCGGCTCCTTACCTGGAAGGGCTGGCCGGCACGCGCGGGGCCTGCTCTCTGCGTCCCAAGGCCGGGACTCGCGTGCAGGTGGGTGGGAGCCGAGGCAGGGGCGCTGCTGCTTGCCAGCACGGGGGGCTCGGGTGGCGTGGGGGCCGGCACGCACCCAGGACGTGGGGAGCGGCTCCTTCCAGCCGAGTCAGCCAAGAAATAGGAACCCGTGGCGCTTTGTCCCAATTCAAGATGAAAACACCCTCGTGAGACCCTCACACGTTGACATCCCCACAAGAGGCCTGTCCGCGGCGCCCAGAGCCCAGCTGCCGGCCGTCACCGGAACATTCTCTCGGGGCGTGGCTGCGAGGGCACGCTGTGGCCACCCTGAAGTGGCAGCGCACAGCCGGGTGTGAGGGCTGCCTCGGTGGGCTCGCCGGGGCCCCGCCCGCCCAGCCCGCCCAGCCTGGCACCACCACGAGGGCTGGTGGGCACCGGGCTCCTGTGCAGAGGGGAGGCGGGGGTCTTGGGAAGGTGGGGAGCCAAACCATGAGCGGGGACGGGAGGTCGCACCCTGGAACGTGAGGGGTGGGAAGGCGGACCCGGCCTACTCAGGGAGCCTCCTGGCCCCCTCGCCACCGCCGCGGCCGCGAGCCGCCGGGCCTGCCACAGGCTCTGACTTTGAGGCGGCTCCTCGTCCCGCGGGCGACTCCCCCACCCTCCGTTCAGACAAAATCGCATTCTCGGGAGGGCGTGGAAACCCCTCTGGGCTGCTTGGCGGAGGCCTCGTCGGCGCAGCTCCCTGCCTGTCCGGCGGCTCCGGAGAGGTCAGTAACTCGACCCGTGTCTTATGGACAGCGCTGGCCCGAGACAGGAAGAAAACGGGCTCCGAGCCAATTCCCTGGTGATGGCTCCGCAGAGCCGGGGCCCCAGAAGGCACCTGAGGACAGCACCAGGCCCACGTCTTCGCTTATTGTGACAGGAGAGGTTTAGCTTTAAATATTTAAGAAACTACTTCATGAGATATTTTCAAAGAGAATGAGATCTTAATAATCGGAGCTCTCGGTACAGCCCTTAGCTATTAAATCTTTAAAAATCTGCTGCCGGCTGGGAGGGGAGGCCTGGTTTGAGAGCCGTGAGCTCGGAGCAGCGGCGGCTTCACTGCGGCTTGATTTTCCTCCCAGGGTCTCAAGTTGAAGGGCGAGAGCTGCTTCCTGGGTAAAGCGCTGAGAGGGCACGACACTGACGACAACCGATAGTGGGGAAACTGAGGCAGGGATGGACCCAGCCGTCGGAACCCACGAGGCCGCCCGGGTAGACCCAGGGACCCTTCATCAGGCCGCTGGATTTCATGCTCGCGAAGTGAGCCCATTCTAAAACTGGGGACTTTCAGCACCCCAGGGGAGAGGCTGGGTTAGCTATTTTTACCACCTCAAGTTAAACCATGCGTGCTCTCCGGCCTGTGTGGCACCTGGGCCTCGTTTCTGCTTCCCTGACTCCCCTCCCTCCTCCCTGGGCTCATGGAACCAGAGGGGTGCTCAAGGCCCAAGGACTCCCCCTTCCCCACAGGTTGCTTCCTGCTGGAAAGGAATGCACTCTGAGGGGCACCCCTCTCTCTGGCCACGGTGGCCTCCCACACCCTCAACATCTCTGGGGTCTCCCTCCCAAGGAGGGAGGACAGAGGCCTCCAAACGCGCCCTCCCAGCCTTTCTCTCCACACCCACCGTCCTCCCCCTGCCACCTAGGAGCCGCCCACTCCAAGTCCTTCTGTAGCAGGGGGGTCCCCAGGAGAAAGGGTGTGTCCCAGGTTCCCTTCCCCCCCAAGGTAGGGTGGAACTGAGCAGGATATAAGAAGCTTGAGACACACACAGAGGACACACACAGAGGAGACAGAACACACAGACAAGAGGCAGGAGAAGACGGAAGAAGGACGGAGCCAGCAGAGGCCCGAGGAGCAGAGAGACTTGTAAAGAAGCTGCACTGGCCTGGACTGATTGAAACAGACGTGGGTGAGAGACCCGTGGGGAAGTTAACGACGGCTGTGTTGATTTTGGTTTTGATTTTATTCTGTTCCTCTCAGAATTGTCTGGCTGTTTCTGACCCTTTTGTGTGGGTCCCTGCCAAAAGCTGCTCTAGACTTGTGACGGCTTTCGGGGCTTGCTTTGGGCCAATCCCGTTTGGGTGGACTTTTACCCACAAGGAGTTGGTTAGCATTGGGTGCTTGACTTAGAAAATATATTCTTTTTCTTCTGTCTTTTCTAATCGTATTAAAGTCTGTTTTCTACAAAAGGTCCTGTATGTTTTGCACTGATGCGGCGGATGGCTGAACCCATTTAGACCAGGGCAGGTCTGGGGTTTCGGGGGTGTCCCTCTCCTGCCCTGTAACACTTTGCCCATGTCCAGCCAGCGGACCTCCGTGGTGACCTGCCCTGACCTCCTGCCCGCCTGCTGCTCCCACGTCCTCAGGCAGCGGGTCACAGCAGCCCCACGCTGCCCGCAGCTCCCTCCTGCCACCCCTCTGGGAGGCCCCTTGACTTCTGTCCTGCGGGAGCTTCCAGCCCAGAGGGACCCTCCAGGAAGACCGAGCGCCCGATGGAGGGGCCCGGTGCTGGTGAATTCTGACGGCCTCACGTTCGGCGTCACGGTCAAGGCACGAGGAGCACCGCAAGTGGCCGGCGGGGGTGCGCATCATGGGGTGCGGCCCTCAGTCGGTCACGGTGGTCCGACAGCGGTGCGGCGGGGGCACCCGTCGCTGGGCCAGGCGGGCTGGGCCGCCGTTGGAGAACGGGGCCCGCTGCCACCCCGGGGGGGCATCGGCCCGTCCAGCCAGGCGGTCCCCAGGCAAGGGGCTCCCGCCCCCACCGAGTGTCGGCCGGGCCCCCACACAGGGAGCACACGCGGCTCAAGCGCGAGGCGGGGGCGGCCCTCCCAGGCCTGCGGGCCCCAGGCGCGCGGGGTGGCGGGGGACGGGGCGGGGTCGCCCGCTGTGCGTCCTCGGGCCGAGGCCGGCCAAGAAACCCTTCCCGGCATTCCGCAGTACCCGGCCCTGCCCATCTCATTGGCCGGGCTTGGGTCACGTGCCCTGTGCGGAGCCAATCACTGGCCAGGAGAGCCGGGGCTTCGCCGTTTGGCGCCTCGCCCGGGAGCGCGCCAGGCCGGGCCGGCGCCCAGGACAGAGCAAGCCTGGCGAGGACCTCCGCTGGCCCGCGGCCCGCCCGGCTGGCCCCGAGCCCCCTGGCTCCCGCTCTCCGGGCTCCACGAATGCTGCGACGTCACCGTGCTCTGGCAGCGTTCTCAGTCAGCCTTAGGTCCCAGTGGGAGAAGGCTGCTTTCTAGAAGTTTCTAGAAGGCCTCGCCACCAGGACAGCCCGTTGAGTGTGGCCCACGGGCCCCGTGGCGCTCCTGTGCTTGAGAGTCGGTGGACGGGCGGGGACCGAGCAAGAGCAGGGGCCCCAGGGGCCTGTGCGGGGGCCGCCGCTTCCTCTTTCGGCCCCACCTGCGGCGGGAGCCCCGAGCATGTGCTCCCACGAGCGGCTCTCAGGGCCGGCCCCGTCCCCAGGGCGCCGCACCCCCAGAGGCTGAGGGGGGGTCCCCCGGGGTCCCCCAGGGGGCATGGGGGGCCGGGATTGGGCCAGAGCGGCCCCGTCGCAGCGCAGCCCACACCCAGCCGGGGAGCTGTGACTCTCACACGGCGGAATCCTCTGGCGAGGTGGCGGGTGGCGGGGGTGGCCGCGCCCACCGCCTGGCTGCGCGCCCCTCCCCACCGTCAGCTTAGAACGACTTCATTAGCCTGGGGAGAAACCACGCTCCCCTCAGCGGTCAGCCCAGCTTCCCTCCTCCGGCCCAGCGACCGCGAGCCTGCTTCCTGCGGAGCCACCTTCCCTGGCCTCCGGGGGCCCTCGAGTCTGCTCCCCCGGCCGCGGGTCTCGGCACTGCCCCCCGCCTCTCCCCCCGGGACACCCGCAGTGGCCGCACCGCGAGCTCGTCCCGCCTCGCAGTTGCTTTGCGGCTGCGGATCCTCGCGAACAGGCTTCTGTGCGGACCCACGTCGGGGCGCGGGGTGGACGCCCTTTCCAGAAGGGGCGTTAAGGAGCCAGTGAGTCCTGACCGAGCCCTGGGGAGGGGAGCAGGAGGCTGGGGCCCTGCTGTGCCATCTGGTGTGTTGCTCGGTGCCCAGAGGCCTTGGGAGGCGCCCGGCACCGGGGCAGAGGGGCCGCCAGCCCGAGCGCTTTCTTCCTGGGGAGCAGCCAAGGTTCCAAGGACTGCTGGGAGAGGATGGCGCCCACCGGGCAGAGCAGGACGTGGCCATCGGCCTGACTTGGGCTCCTGCCCATTTCGCGTTGGCACTGGCGCCGGGTCACTCTGTGGCGCCTGCTCGGCCGGAGAGTGCGAATGTGCGCCTTAGGCAGCCCTGCGCGGCTCGGCCAGGGCCCCGTGCGTTCGCTGAGCAGCTAATCGAGGTTTACTGCAGGCCTCGCTGCTCGGGAGGCTGCTCACTGAGGGCTGCACCCCCACCCGTCTTGGCTGCGCGGGGGCGCTGGCAGGGGCAGACGGCTGGGGCGGGGAGAGGGAGAGGGAGAGGGAGAGGGAGGGTCCCCTCCCCTTGTCGGACAGAGCCGAGGCCTCCACTCGGAGTGTTGTGTGAGGAGATCTGCTCACTCACCAGTGTCTTTGATCTGAGCACGATCGCTGTATTCCGGGAGCGAGCTCTTACAGGCCTCTTTTCAGGCGCCATTCCGGAGCATCTCTTCGACTATGCATGGAAAGCTCACAAAGTTTTCCACTGAGATGATTTTTGAATTAGCTGAAAACTTAGCAGTTTCATAATTTTTGAATTGGAGGTTTTCACCGTCCCTTCTTGGTCTCAGGTCCATCGCTGGGTCTTTTAAAATCTGAAATTTGCCATAGGCTGCATCCTCGAAGAAAGATAGATACCCTTGACATTTAAAAAAAAGTCAATGGAAAATCACTAAATCCTTTCAAGTGCTACATCGAGATGTGGTTACAGCTCTTTCCCATGCCCAGCGAGATTTAATCACAGCAAAGTCTTAATGTGTAGTAGTGAATCTTTATCCACGAGACCCAAATCTGTTGCAAGGGGCACCTTGGCATTTCCGAAACCCGCTGCCAGAGCTCCCTGGCTCTAATCGGAGGCTGTGGCAACTGGCGAGATGACCTGGTGACCCTGACTCTTGCCCGGATCCGAAGTTCAGGGTCCCAGAGGTCAGAGCCCCCAGGGCCAAGGGCAGGGGCTGGGTGGGGTCGTCGCTCTGGGATTCTTCACGCCTCAGGGCCGGGCTTCTCCTCAGACCCCGGACCTCTTTGGGTTGGGGCCTCTGCTGCTGGGCACAGACCGTCTCGGGTGGGGTCTCCCTGGGTCAGCATGAGCAGCGTGCCAAAGGCTTGGTGGACCAGGGACCAGACCCGGAAGAAAGGCCCGCTTGCCCCCGCCCACCCTGGCGATGCGAGAGCGTGCAGGCACTGGGCTAGCTGTATTGGTCAACTTTGCTGCGTGACAGACAACCCAGAAACTCAGTGGCTTAAAGTAACACTCACTCACTCGCCCTGATCTGCCGGCTTCGCCTGGGTTTGCGCTTGTGGCTCAGGGGGTGGGACTGGCTGTTTTGAGTCCCCCCCTCCACCATTTCAGTGATGGTGCTGTGGACTGTTCTCTTCTGGGGGGGTCCGCTTGAGCTTGTGTGATGGTCTCAGGGCTCCTTGTGCCCAGGAGAGCAGAAAGGCTGGAGCCTGCACCCAGGCCTCTGCGCGCTTGCTCAGACCCCAGGGCCTGCATCCAACCCCGTGGCCTTGAGTTCCCAGACTGAGGACTGGGGAGAAGCACCTCTATGGGAGAGCATTGCAGTCAGGCCCAAAAGGGCATGGCTGCAGGGGAGGGGGCAGTGGCCTTTCTGCAATCGCCCAGAGCGCCCTACACCGCCTGTGGAGGCAGCTGTGCCCTTCCCCTGCACACATGTTGGCTGCTCACAGCCGCTGTCCAGGGAGTGGCCTCGGCTGACCAACGCTGCCCCCGTGGCCATTCTCCCCTCTCCTGTGCTCCTGAGCCCACAGCCCTGCTCAGCTCTGCCCCCTGCCCCCTCCCACCAGAATCACTCAGCACCCCCTGCCCAGCCCCCGGTCCCTGCTTGGTCTCTGCTTCCAGGGAACCCAGCCGTGGAGACCGTGGCTCCCGCAGACGGCCCAGTGCATTTCCTGCCACCTTGCTTTGCCCCGGTGGGCCAGACATCGCTCCTGGTGGGAGATGAGGACTGTCCCCGGAGTCTGGGCAGGCTGGCAAGCAGCAGGGAATGTGGGCAGTGTCCTCGTGTCCTCTGTGGGAGGCCTCAACAGGTGATTCAGCTCTGGCTTTGTTGGCAGGAACATCCGCCCTTGAAGCCTTGGCCCGGTGATTGCCTGGAGGCTGCCATGTTGTGAGGAACCCAGTCTGGCCTGCGGAGGGTGCCCGGCTGGCCCTGCTGTTCATACCTCGCCATGAGCGGCGGTGCCTGGAGGAGAGGCCTGACCTGGTGTGACTGTTCCGGACCCCTGGCCCGCAGAAACCTTGAGATGTGATGAGAAGGTGGTTGTTTCGGCCGCTGCGTCTCGTTTGGTCTGGTGTGTCGTGCACTGGCTGGTCTTTACGACGTCTGTCTCCCTGTTGTCACGGGCACACCAAGGCAGGACTGCCCGAGGCCTTGGTCGCGTGTCCAGGCTGCCCGTTCCCAGCCCAGCACGGGTCCCCTGTGTGTGAGTGTGCACACACCTGCATGCCCCGGCCGTTACCCTCGCTGCTCTTTCCGTCCCTCGGGCCTCTCCAAGTGCCTGGCTCAGCGTCTGGTGCCTGTATACGGCACCAGAGATTCCCACACATGGCGACCATGTCCACCGCCGGACGGGCCGTCCTGGCCCTCCTGCGAGCCGTGCTGCCCCAGCCTCCCTTCCGCTAGAGGGCCCTGGAGAGCAGCTTCCGGACAGTCCGTGCCTGCGGCAGCCGGTGGAAAACAGTGCAGGGGCGGTTAAAGGTCGTTCTGTGCTGGAAGCTCAGACGCCCGTTTCGGGCTGTGTGCGCCTGTCGGGCTGCTGGCTCGTCACCAGGCCCAACAGGGCAGCGAGAGGAGCCAGCTGCAGGACTCGAGAGCAGGGAAGGCCCCAAGACACAGCTCCGGGGTTAGGATGCGGGTCAGAGGTGCCCACACCAGCCCACGGGGCGGGAGCAGGGGCGCGCGTCGGGAGGAGCGGCGGGGTGGGGGCTGAGGGGCGTGTGGGGGGAACAAGGGTGATGGGGGGAGGAGGGTGGCGGGGAGAGCTGAGGGGGGAGGGAGGGCCCTGGGGAGGCCCCGTGGGGGGCTGGTGGCGGGGAGGGTCGTGGATGGCAGGGAAGGGCTTGGGGAAAATTCCAGCACTTCTGAAAGGGTCCTGACTTCAATGGGTGTCGCCCAGCGTCCCCCGGGTTTTGCCCAGGTGTGACCGGTGCCAGGAAGGGGCTGCAGGTTCGGGCCGTCTTGTCCCTCCTGGGAGGCGGCAGATGCCATTGCATTGCTGGGGGTCGGGTCTCTGGGCGGCCCCGTGGCAGCTGGGCCCTGGTCCAGGGCCCCCAGCCCCAGAGTCGGCCGAGGCTCTCGGCATATTCACGCCGCCTCCCCTCACAGCCCCTCCGGGACCCCCGAAGCTGCAGGTTACAGGGGAGGGTGGGGAGGAAGCCCAGGTATTGGGGGCCTCCCTGGAGGGGCAGCTGCGAGCCCCTCCCCCACTGGGGTGGCCCTTTGTGGGGTGTACAAGGGCGCAGGGAGCAGCGAAGCTGTGAAAGGCCATGAGTGAGTGTGACTCGATCCTGGGCAAAGTTAGTCTCGTTTATCCTTAACAGTGGAGGAGAAATGCTGTCAGCCCCTGGACAGAGGCGGCTCGTCCTTAGTCCTTTTCTAGCCTCTGTCTTGGGCTCCAGAGTCTCGTGGGGGGGGGCACTTCCTGGCCCCCCAGCTGAGAAGGGTGGGCGGCTACGCTGTCCCTGCCGGGGAGTGGCCTGCAGCAGCCGCTCACAGGGCTGGCCACTGGGGTTGCGGAATGAAGGGCAAAATCCCCGAGCCCAAGTTAGCGCGTCCGACTTCGGTTCCTTCACCATCTGTGGGGAAATTCTTAAGTTTGCTTCACACTCAGAAAGAAACAGCCAGGGAGGAAAGGCCGTTTCCTGTGGCAGCTTCCCGGGGCAGCCACCCCATCCCGAGTGCCGCCGCAGCCCCTGCCCCGTGCCCTGCGGGTGCCTGCTGCTACCCCTGGGGGGACGCCGGGACCCCAGGCCTGCCTCAGGGTCGGCGGGGACCGGGCCATCCCCTTGCGCCCCGTCTCTTCAGTGAGGGCTCTGGGGCCTCGGCCCCACGGCTTGGCCCACTGGCCCCGTGAGAGGCGGCCGGCCCAAGTGCGGCAGGGCGGCCTCCTCTGACCTGACTGTCCTGGGCAGGCAGCGGCACCGCAGCCCCGGGGGGCACGTCTGGGTCCACCTGAGGAGAAGCAGAGGGAGAGTTGGGCGGGGAGCTGGGAAAAGCGGATGTTTGCGGGTCACTCAGGGAAGCCGCGTCCGGGACGAGGGTCAGCCGAGGCCAGGGCTGTGGCGTTTGGGGTCTGCTTAGATTCCATGCCCGCTCCCCGAGACCTGCTGGGGCCACCGGGCTGCTTGGAGCTGTCACTTGCACTCCCGCCGACACCCCACCCCGGACCGGCTTCCTGGGTGGCCCCCCGCTGAGCTCCCCTGGCGCTGCAGGCTGCAGAAGGCCCCCCCGCCGGGACTCTGCTTGGGGTGCAGCTGCAGCGGGCTGGATTCAGCCCCTCTCGGGCTCGCAGGAGAGACCGCAGCAGCTGCCCGCAGCGCGCGCTGCAGGCGCCGCGTTTCTCCGTGTCCGTGCCCAGTGGGGAGGCGGGCTGGGCTAAGACCCCGTCTTCAGCAGCTCCCCAGATCCGCCACCTCCCTTGGAATGGGTGAGAGGAGAGGCTCGTGCTAGTCAAGGCAGCCAGGAGTCCGGCGAGGGCCTGGGACACGGCCACAGCCCAGAGCTCTCAGGGTGGAGATCCAGGGCCCCCCGCGAGCCCTGGCTAAGTGTGGGGGCTGCTCAGTGAGGAAGTAAAATTGGAGGCTAAGGGTGGACGGGGAAGACCCGAGCCCCTCACTCCCATATACACCTGCTCCCTCCTCGCTTTCTCACCCATTCTCTCCCCGCTGCCCCCAGCCCTGCCGGCAGTCCAGGGCTTTGTACTGGGGAGGGGGAGGACGGAGGGAGCTCCCCGGAGCGAGAGGAAAGGGCTCCCACCAGCCTGTGGGGCAGTGAGTCTGGGGTTCTGCAAGCTAAAGCCGTCATTCACCTCTTCAGCATCACACACCTCACGCGTTTCATCCAAGGCGACTGGAACCTGCACCCTACACAACACACACACGGACACACACTCGCCCACAGGCAGAGCGCGGGGAAACCACTCACGATGGCTGCAGCTCAGTGGCCGCCGCCCTGCGAGGCCCTAGCCCCCAGGAGGGCGCTCATGAGGGTGCCCCGGAGCTAAAACCTGAGTTTCCAAACCTGTGGGACCCTCCTGGGGGGCCTATTCTGCGCTGTCTGGTTTTGAAGGCGCCTGCCACACCCACACAGCTGAGCCCCCGGCCTGTTGGTGGGCTGTAGGCCGCAGCGGCCAGCCGGCCCCGCCCCGCGCGCACCCACGGGGCAGCTGAGCACCAGTCACCAGGCGCGCCCGGGACGGACCGCAGCCGCCTGTCGGTGGGCCTGGCGCGAGAGCTGCGGCTGCCACGCGCGCCTGGGCCGCCTCTGGCCACGACCCCTCAGCACGCCTCACCCCGAGAAAGCCGGGGGCCGCTCCCCGGAGTCACTGCCCCTCCCGAGGCGGCGTTGCCCTCGGGCAGGCCCGGCCCAGCCGCTGCCAGCCCTGGGGTGGTGGCGCGCTGCCCGGTTTCCGCTCTGCAGAAGGGGAAGCCCAGGGCAGGAGGGAGCGCGTCCGGGCGCATCAGTCACGGGCCGGGTTCTGCTTTTTCAACTCCGGCCTGGAGTTCTGCTTGGTGGGTTCTCGCCCGCTCGCCTTTGCTGGGGCCCTCGTCACGCCATGTTTCGGGGACCCTGGTGGGAAGCGCTGTGGGCTCGCCCCGAGGCGCCTTTCCCAAGCGCTAGAGGCGGCAGCCCCCAGGTCAGGCCGGGGGCCCCTGAGCTGGACGGGGGTCCTGGGAACATCGCTCACCTGGAGTCGCTCCACCTGGCCGGGGCGGGCGGCGGCCAGCCGTGAGCGCAGCACTGGGGCCAGGCGGCGCGGGTCCACCGGGCTCCCCGAGACCAGGTGGTGGAGCGCCTGAGCGGGGGGAGCCCGGGCCCCGAGACGACCCCTGCGGGCTCAGCGACCCTGCCCGGGCCTGTCCGCCGGCCGGGCTGGCCGGGCCAGCCAGCGTCCTCGCACTCGGAGCCGCCACGGGTCTGGGTGGAGGCGGCTCGCTCGCTCTCTCGCGCTGAAGGGGAGGCTCCCAGTGCTTCCTGGGCTGGCGCTGCTTCCTGGGAGAGCCCGGCCACGGGCCGCTGCTCACCAGGGACTCCCCCTTCTCCCGCGCGGGAGGCCTGTGCGTCCCTCCAGCTGCCCGCCCTCAGCTGCGCCCCGGCCACCCCGCGTGGTGCCGGGAGGTGCCGCCCGGTGCTGTCAGCGTCGGCCTGGTGCCCGGCTAAGATGAAGCATGACGGGATCACGGGCTCCTGGGAGACTCCGAGCTGTCAACCAGGCTGGGAGTGGCTGCCACCTCCAAGTGGTCACCTCTGGGGACCCCCAGGCCTGCGTCTCTGGCCCCTTCGGCCCCCATGACTCGGCTGCTGCTGGGCTGCACCCTCCCTGAAGCCCCGAGCACGTGCCGGCCAACGCCGCTCCTGCCTCCTGGGTACTTCCCCGCACCTGTTTATGTGGCGCCCCCGTTTCCTCAGGCCTCGAGGGGCACCTTACCTGCCGCCTTCCCTTCTCTGGCCTCAGGCTCCCTACCCTCCTCGGCTGCAGCGTCTCTGCTGCTGCCGCCACTGTCGATGCACTTGTACAAGAGTTGGTGATTTCCTGCCCCCTCCCCCCGGCTCTAGCAGGGCAAAGTGTGGGGCTGTTAGGGGAGTGGGGGTCGCGCTCAGCAAACCGGTCTTGACCGAATGGGCCTGAGGGCCACGCGGGCACCCCGTCTGAGTGGGGTTCAGGGCGCAGTTTTGACGAGTTAGAATGACCTTTCCAACAATCAGCTCACTAACCAGGCCCCTCCGGGCCCCTCCCTCCTCGTTTCCAATGTCCACCCTTTTCCTGGCGGAGCAGAATCTGTTCTGCAGACAGTGGGCGTGGGCCCTGGGCCCAGCGGCCTGGGAGGCTGTCTCACACCAGGCTCACATTCTCCCGAGGGGTGGGGCGAGGGTCAGAGGTGGAGTGTGTGAGCGGTGTGGGGTGTGCGTGCGTGTGTGTAACCCCAGGACAGACTGCCACGAAATGAGGTCCCCTTCCCTCTCCGAGTGGCCGGCAGAGAGGAGGGCACAAGGGAACTCTGTGGCCAGTTACCGAAGCCGCCCCCTCCTGCCCCTTGGCTGCTTACTGTGTGCACCAACACCGTGGCGAGGTTTGCACACAGGCCTCGCGCGACTGACACCCCCTCCTCTGCATGTGTTCTCAGCCGTCCGGTCCAGAGAAGGGTGGGGTGCAGCTGCTGCTTCGCCGGGCACCCCTGCCCTTGGAATCTCTGTGGAGGCCCGGGCTGGGGGCTCTGGGGACGGCCCCTTCGTCTGCAGCAGCCTCCAGGTTGCGAACCAGAAGAGCTAAGAAGGTCACGGGCCAGCAGCGAAAGCACAGAGTCCGACTAGAAGGCGCGACTGTTTCGGTCCGAGATGGAGCGTGGCACACATCGGGCACAGCGGCCGCACGCGAGACGTGCCGAGTCCGGAGTTCCGAGCCTGACCCACAGTAACTGCTCTTCGACCTGGCCACGCCGCGCCTCTGCCGGCCCCTGGCCGCCGCACTGGGGAGGCCTGGGAGGGCCGGGGGGCCAGGGTGAAACCCCTCCACAGGCCTGAGGTCTCCACCCCACGTGGGCTGCCCACTGTGGGCCCGTGTGTCACCAAGGCCCCCGTGGCTCCCCCAGAAATGCAGGCGATGGGTCGTGGAGGGCTACACAAACGCCAGGGGGAGATTTCTTTGTCCGGAGCTGGTGTCAGCTTGTGGCTCCATGTTGCCATAGGGAACGAGAACTGCCTGGGAGAAGCCGCCGGGGCAGAGCTGTGATTGGCGCTCCTCGCTGCCTGTCACCGCCGCCAGCCGGAGCCACGGGGGCCCGCCCCGGGCTGTCACCCAGTTGGGGGCCAACTTCCTCCCCGCACCCCTCCTTCCCCGGAATAGGGGGTCCAGAACTGGCAGACAGTCGAGGCCGAGGAGGAGGAGGAGGAAGGGGGAGAAGAGAAGGGGCGGCCTCGCCAGCACAGGCCCGCGACCAGCCCAGCACCTTCCTGGGGGTCGCTTGATGCTGCTTCTGGAGAGCAGAAAGGACGCCCGCGGAAACTCGAAACTTCTCCCTCGTCGCCTGTTTTGAAAGAACCCAAACTCGTCCGGCCTCGAGAATTCGGGGCAAAGCCTGACTTTGGCAAGGTTTTAAAAAGACGCTGCGCAGAAGGCGGGCGGGGGCTGGGTGCCCAAGGCCCCAGGCTCGCGTACGGCCCGGCGGGCAGGTGCGCCGAGGCCCCAGAGCTGGGCCTGGGAGGCCGAAGGGCCCGGTCCCTCGGTCAGAGGCAGGATCTCTCAGGCAGGCAGGACCCCGCGGCTCTGGGGGCCCCAGCAGAGGGCCGGGGAGCTGGGCTCGGCGCCCTCTGGTAAAGCTAGAGCCCAGGCCCGGCCCACGCGGAAGCTTTGGGAGCAGCAGCCCGGGGCCTGAGGGCCCAAGCAGCCTGGCTGGGCCTGGGCGGCCGCGCCCCGCAGCTGTGGCAGGGGGACAAGCACCTGTTGAGCGGGTGGAGCCTGGGCAGACTGTCCGGGGTTCCGGAAAGCTCCCCTGGGCGGCTGTAGGAGCCGGCGCTGGGCGTCCTGACTCTGCTCGCACGTCCCGGGAAAGGCCAGCGCGGCTGCTGAGCGGGGCGCCTGGTCTCGGCTCTGGCCGGGGGTCCTCAGAGCCTCCTCGAGAAGAGGGGGCACCCCTTCTGCGTCCCGGCGTGGGCGCGCCCCCTGAGACAGGCCCTCCGGTGCTCCATCCTGCCAGACCCAGCTTGGCAGGGTGCCAGCGTGGAGGGCCTCAGGAGACATAGACGCCTTGGGGGCAGGCGGCGAGACCTCTGAGCATGGGTACCCCTGGCTCTGGGGCATCACGTGGCCCAGCAGACCTGGGGTTTGGGGTTCGGGGGGTGCTGGGACGGCCGAACCTCTATGCTGGGACATCCGGACAGGAACTGTGGGCGCTGGCGGAACACTGGCCCCTGCTCACACTGGGCCCGGAGGCAACTTCCGGGCTGCGGGGGGGACGCCACCAGCCAGGGCGGGGGCTGCGCTGACGTGTGAGCCCGTGTTGTGTGTGTGAGGCCTTGGCGTGGGGCTAGACTGTGCAGGCTGTTGTCAGACTGCTGGACGTGTGTATGTGAGTGTGTGCCGGGTGAGTACGTGAACGTGTGTGTGAGCGAGTGTGTGTGTGGGGTGTGTGCGGGGTGAGTGAGCACGTGTGGGTATGTATGAGCATGTGCAGGATGTGTGAAAGTGTGTGTGAGTGTACAGTACGTGTGTCTGTGCAGGGTGTGTGTGCAGGTGCATGTGTGTCCATGTGCGGGTGAGTGTGTGTCCGTGTGCAGGTGTGTGTGTGCAGGGTGAGTGTGTCCTTATGTGGGTGTGTGTCTGTGTGCGGTGTGTGTGAGCGTGTGCAGGGTGTGTGTGATTGTGTGTTTGTGTGCAAGGTGTGTCCGTGTGTGTGTGTCCGTGTGCAGGTTGACTGTGTGTCCGTGTGCAGGTGTGTGTGTCCGTGTGCCGGGTGTGTGTGTCCGTGTGCTGGTGTGTGTGCGTGCACGCGCAGGATGTGTGAGCATGTGCAGGGTGAGCATGTGCGGCTGTGTGCAAGTGTGTGTCTGTGTGTGGGTGTGTATATCTGTGTGCTGGGGTGTGTCTGTGTGCCGGGTGTGTGTCCGTGTGCTGGTGTGTGTGTCCGTGTGCAGGTGTGTGTCTGTGTGCCGGGTGAGTGTCCGTGTGCTGGGGTGTGTGTCCATGTGCTGGGTGTGTAGGTGTGTGTCCGC